>JACEVL010001655.1:287500-364926 GCA_020284085.1 Aporrectodea caliginosa
TGATCCTTTATCATCTCGACGTTGTAGTCGTCGCCATAATAATCATCATCATCATCATCATTTGTAACAACAGCAACAACAACAACAGTATTCTAACCACCACCATATTCACCAGCTCCATTTTCCTCTGCAAAGAATTTATTTATTATATGCGCAGTTTCGTTGGCTTTTTACAACCACGAATCGCACTCCACATGAGCGAATTGCTCTTACAAAATATGCTAGATGTGTGGTTATCAACAGATAATGACGTGGTGATTATTGCAATGATTAAGATGTTCTTGCTGTTGTTGTTGATGATGTCGATGACTATGACGGTGACGAAGACGATAATGCGTCACAATGTGGTGGTACATTGCGATACTTAGTCGTAATTATAGGCCTACACTTATATGTATAAAATGTATGAGTCTATCCATGCGAGGGAATGTTTGAACGTGACTCCAATAATGTTTTGTTTTTTTGCCAGTAAAGTGTCTAGGGTTATGTCAACTTCTATTTTATTCTGTCAGATTCGACATTTCTTCGGATCCCGGAAGAGAAGTCAGACACCGATTTGCAGTTAGCATCAAAGCCGAGGACGGAATCTACATGAAAGCAATGCCTAGAAAATATGTCATCTGATTGTTCTAGACCATTCCTTTCGAATCAGCGACAAATATTCTTTCTCTTCCACGCTATAGTATCATTCTAAGGGTTACGCCTTGATAGTCCGAAGGTTCGATAGTCCAAAGGTTCGATAGTCCGAAGGTTCGATAGTCCGAAGATTCTGTAGTACTACATTAATCCGACATAAAATTGTTGCATGAATTCAACTTCTACTTAGCCTACATTGCAATATCTTTTCATCATTCCAACTTTCATTTAAGCAGGGAGTATTTTCATCAATCCAACTTCTATTTAAGCAAGAATTCTGTTAATTAATCCAACTTCTACTCTAGCAAGAATTATTTTCATCCGTCAAGCTACTACGAATCTTCGGACTATCGAATCTTCGGACTATCGAACCTTCGGACTTTCGACCTGTTACCCATTCTAAGAGACGACAGTAGACGATTACAAGACTATATGGCATGATTGAAAGAATAACTACGACCTTTACGTGACAAACATTAACTATCTAGCTATCTGAGTGTCGTGCAAAGCTTACTCATTTATTTCCGCTTGCTTAACGTCATCATCATCGTCATCACCATCATCTGTGGCATTTGGTTGTCTCCGAAGTTTTGCCGTTTCCACGATGTTTAGCCAGCCGTTTAGATTGTGCAGGTTATGTGCATCCCGAAGTTCAGTGGACTCGGGTGAACTTCCACTGTTCTTTTAGGCCTGTGGGGCGCTGTGCTGTAAGGGTATGTTCTGTGCCTTGCAGCCGGAGGGTTGCGGGTTCGAATCCACCTCAAGCCGACGCGTAGTGACCCTGGGCAAGTCCTTAACTCGCAATTGCTCATGCGTTTCGGCGTGAAACTCCGATTCAGTGTCCGCGCTGCAGTCGGAAGCGCCTCTGAGTAGAAATCTTGATGGGGCGCTATAATAAGTGCTCGTACATACATATGTGTGTCTGTATGTCTGTGTTTTGTATGTATACAGGCCTACATGCGTTCCGAGAGCACTCAGGCGGTCTTTTCCAACCCCTCGGAAAGCCCGAACTCAGTTTATCATTAACGTACATAATTATATCCATTGCTCTATATTGTTTTTATTAACTTATTAACGAACTAAATAATTTAAAAATAAATAAAACCCTCTGTCTTCAAATATTGCTTACAACACCATTTGACTTGGAAAATAATTAGAAAATATGACTTAGAAAATAATTAGAAAACATAACTTAGAAAATAATACAGAAAATATGACTTAGAAAATAATTAGAAAATATGACTTAGAAAATATGACTTAGAAAATATGACTTAGAAAATAATTAGAAAATATGACTTAGAAAATAATTAGAAAATGTGACTTAGAAAATATTTATAAAATATGACTTAGAAAATACTTAGAAAATATGACGTAGAAAATAATTAGAAAATATGACTTAGAAAATAATTAGAAAATATGACTTAGAAAATAATTAGAAAATGTGACTTTATAAAATAACTAGAAAATGAGACTTAGAAAATAATTAGAAAATAGGACTTAGAAAATAATTAGAAAATATGACTTAGAAAATAATTAGAAAATATGACTTGGAAAATAATTAGAAAATATGACTTAGAAAATAATTAGAAAATGTGACTTAGAAAATAATTAGAAAATATGACTTAGAAAATAATTGGAAAATATGACTTTATAAAATAATTAGAAAATATGACTTAGAAAATAATTAGAAAATATGACTTAGAAAATAATTAGAAAATATGACCTAGAAAATAATTAGAAAATATGACTTAGAGCATAATTAGAAAATATGACTTAGAAAATAATTAGAAAATATTTAGAAAATATGACTTAGAAAATACTTAGAAAATATGACTTAGAAAATAATTAGAAAATATGACTTAGAAAATATGACTTAGAAAATATGACTTAGAAAATAATTAGAAAATATGACTTAGAAAATAATTAGAAAATATGACTTAGAAAATATTTAGAAAATATGACTTAGAAAATACTTAGAAAATATGACGTAGAAAATAATTAGAAAATATGACTTAGAAAATAATTAGAAAATATGACTTAGAAAATAATTAGAAAATATGACTTAGAAAATAATTAGAAAATATGACTTTATAAAATAATTAGAAAATATGACTTAGAAAATAATTAGAAAATATGACTTAGAAAATAATTAGAAAATATGACTTAGAAAATAATTAGAAAATGTGACCTAGAAAATAATTAGAAAATATGACTTAGAAAATAATTGGAAAATATGACTTTATAAAATAATTAGAAAATATGACTTAGAAAATAATTAGAAAATATGACTTAGAAAATAATTAGAAAATATGACTTTATAAAATAATTAGAAAATATGACTTAGAAAATAATTAGAAAATATGACTTAGAAAATACTTAGAAAATATGACTTAGAAAATAATTAGAAAATATGACTTAGAAAATAATTAGAAAATATGACTTAGAAAATAATTAGAAAATATGACTTAGAAAATAATTAGAAAATAAGTCTATCGACTTAGAAAATAAGTCTATCGACTTAGAAAATTAGTCTATCGACTTAGAAAATAAGTCTATCGACTTAGAAAATAATGTATCGACTTAGAAAATAATCTATCGACTTAGAAAATAATCTATCGACTTAGAAAATAATCTATCGACTTAGAAAATAATCTACCGACTTAGAAAATAATCTATCGACTTAGAAAATAATCTATCGACTTATAAAATAATCTATCGATTTAGAAAAAGATCTATCGACTTAAAAAGTAATCTATTGATATTATATGGTATAATGACATTATTTGCTATTATAAAATATGATACTATCATATAATAATGAGTATAATCTACTGTTGAAATGATATGTGTACAAATATTATATTTGTACACCTAAATGGCTTCTCTCGAGTGCTATCTGTCAAATTTAAAGATATCAAATTTCAAAATGTTGTGTTCCTTGAACATTTAGTAAAACTACATCGTTAGGCCCTACCTCATGGCTTCACGATTCGGTAGTTGATTCCTTCTCGTTTGGATTGTGTACCATTTATAAACTATTTATGCTAATTATGTCTGGTCAGCAATATGTTTACCTTAAGGCTTATAGCGCTCTTAGAAATTGAACGTATTTTCTAGTTTTTATATTAAATTCAATAAGTGTCTGGTTTGCTAGTATTGTCTGCAGTCAAAAGCGACACAAACTACATCTTAGCAACGAGTGACATCTGGTTCCAACAAGCATTGAAATGATGAAGCAATTTTGTTCCGATGACTGCTTAAAATTAGTGTGGAAATTCAAAAAAGTTTTAAGTGAGGAGGGGCACATCCCCCTCCCCAAACCCCTCCCCTGCTCGGCGCTGCAGGCCACAGCGATCGTCCTTCGGACGCCCGTTCATCGTATCCCTCCACTGACCTTCGTCCCCCGGGCATGCTAACAAAAGCAAACCGAGATGCGGAAATCCAACGAAAGCCGAGTTCTAAAAATGTAACCAACAAAACTCGGACATATAGCGAAACGAGAATGCAGAAACTCAGAGGAAATAAACACAAGGGCAACAGAACAAGACGCGATTTGTTGGGTAAAAAGAGACACTGCAATCGTGTTCGTAAACCCCAAATTTCAAAAGCTATAGCCTTCTCTAAAGCTAAGCGCAGAGCACAAGTTTATTCACGGGCGGTGCGTCGCATCAGAGCTGCTGTCCAGAGCGATATCCAGTGGAGGTGTGAATTCAGAAATATAACTTGAGAACTTAACCCTACAATCGGCAATACCAATGCCCAGGCCATTTCGACCTCTTTTCTTTTCTTATGCTAATGCATTTAACCTGTATGTACTAAGCTGCGGTTTGCAGCCTGATTGGTTCTAATAAACGAATAGGCTATATACATATATTTGCCAGATAGATTAGAGAGAGGAGGCAGAGCAGCTTGCTAGAGTCCAGCCAACGAATGAACCCACTGGATAACATATTGTGATGCTTCATCGTCTTCGTCATTGTAGTCGTCGTCGTCATCATCATCATCATAATCCTCTTCCCCTCCTCTTACTCCTCCTCCTCATCATCATTTTCATCATCTTCATCAGCAACAACAACATCGTAATCATCACCATTTTCACCTGCTCCATTTTCCTCTGCAATGAATTTATTTATAAAATGCGTAATTTCGTTGGCTTCTTGCAACCACGAGTCGCACTCTGCGCTAGCGAATTGCTTATGCGCAATGTGATAGATATGTAGTAAATATAAGAAAATGGCGTGGCGATTATGGTGATGATTAGAATGTTCTTGCTGCTGTTGTTTATGATGTTGATTACTATGACGGTGACGACGGTAATGAGGAAGAAAATAATGCGTCACAATGTGATGGTACATTGCGATATTTAGTCGTAATTATACACTATGTATAAAATGTAATGAATCGATCCAAGCGAGGGTATGTTTGCATGTGACTCCAATAAAGTTATTCTTGATAATAAGTATCTGGAGTTATCGTCAACTTTTGTTTTACTATGACAGATTCGACATTTCTTTGGATCCTGGAAGAAAAGTCAGACACGGAATTGCAGTTATCATGAAAGCCGAAGACGGAATCTACATGAAAGCAACGCCTAGAAAATAATGTCATCTGATTGTTCTAGACCATTCCTTTCGAATCAGCCACGAATATTCTTTCCTTCCACCCTAGTATAATACTAAGAGCCGATAGTAGACGATAATAGACGATTTGGCATGATTGAAAGCGTAAACTACGTCCTCAATCGTGACAAACAATAATTAATTATCTAGATATATATACAAGTGTAACGCGAAGCTTACTCATTTATTTTCCGCTTGCTTAACGTCGTCATCATCATCGTCATAATCATCATCTGTGGCATGTTCCTCTCCGAAGTTTTGCCGTTTCCACCAACCGTTTTTATTGTGGGCTCTTCTTCTGATTGTGTGCAACCCAAAGTTCAGTGGACTCGATTCAACTTCCACTGTTCTTTTAGACCTACATGTGTGCCGAGGCGCCCAGTGGGTCTTAACCAACCTCTCGGAGGCCCGGAAATCACTGCTCGCAAGGCCCTGGTGTGGTCACATACCGCACAACCGCAGCGCGCGATGTGTCCAGTTGTTTGAACTTGTTGCATAAATTTGAGTAGGCGCATTTAAAGCAGCGAATAACAGCAATAGGTTTTTTCATAAAGTCGGTTGCGGATGACAGAGTTTGAGCAGTTGAAGTTGTTTTCGTGACCCAGAAAACTCTTAGACCTGATACAAAACGACAGGCCGGTTCATTTAGCCCTAAGCTATGTAGGCGTCCTTATATGGGCCATACTGGCGAAATCCTTAACTATATCGTGTGTACACATTTTGTGTGTACATGATTTCTGCAGCAACGTAGGCCTACGTAAAATGGGTCGACCCTGCGAATATGTCGGGTGATATTAACCACGGCTGCCCGTCTGAATAAGACCACATCATTTTAAAACCCCAGTTTACGAACCGTGATTATGAACCATTGAAAGACAGTAGCAATGGGACAGTGCTTTTGTTTACAACAACTCGCGTAGCAAAGCATCGAAGGTCAACTACCGACGTCATTATGCAGACCTGTGGTGTTGACTTGCATCTGAAACAGAAATCGACGTTTGTTCCCTAATAAATTTAACACATCGATCGACGACCTCTGTAACGAAGGTGCTGCTTTACCAATTCTTCATCATTAACTACATATTGAGTAACTATCATCCTCCTTGTGCTTTTAAGTCTATGTAAATCTAGACTAGCTTACTGGAAGCGAGGACCTAAAGAGGCACGGCACACATTCATAAAAATATTTCCCATAAAACTAGGAAGTTGCTTCAATTATCATTTCTAGATCGGTAGCTTTTAACAGTTTTTTCCAAAAAGCTGTGTTGTTAAGACTGGTCTTGGAGCTCTCTAAGCCCGATAGCGCATTGGATAACATCTGGCGTAGAGAGCGAGAGGTACCGAGTTCGAGCCCCGTAGGACGGACATGCTTTGTAGGCTGCTATTAGCGCCGTGTATTGCAGGCTGTCTGTTCTGTTAGTAGTTAGCCTAAGATTGTTTCAATTGCATAACATGTAAATGTACAGCGCAGTGCGTTTGTCAGGCGCTTGATTAAAGAAAAGATATTATATTATTATTATTATTATTATTATTAGGCAGAAGCAGTGGTATATGATTTTTTTACCGAACGAAGCATAGTGGAGGGTGGATTTTGTAGAGAAATGTAAATGTAAATTCAAATACTCGAAATTTCTCTTCGCCACACAGAAACTGCGTGAGGTCGACCACCTTAATTTCCGACGCTATATCTAATCAAACTCCGCAATAGCGAGGTTGCCTTTTCCGTTTCGGTGCATGGTCAGAATCCGAGGAGACATTCTGGTGCTACTGTGGTAGCAAGAGTGCTGCGATTAATGAAGCACCCTGCGTAAAATTGACATGTTATTATAATTTAAGATCGTTCTTCAGTACAGTCCAATTAGCTGACTCTAAGTGTATTTTGACAAAGGAACTTGTGAAGCTGGACTTGTAGACCAAAATTCTCAACGTCCAATTTGCATAATTCACGAAACTCCTCGAACGCGAAAATAGTTAAAGTGTTCACAGTTCTTGACCTAGTAATATACGAAAACTGTTCAACAGAGGTTCATTTTTTTCGATTAGATTACTGTGCCCCATTTTCATGACCAGAAGTTTAATAATGTCATCAACAATTAAGAAAAACTTACAAGGTGACCAGCAAGCCTCGTGTAATCTCTCAGTTAAGGAAGACCTTGTTGTAGCTTGAACTTTGTCATTACTTTACCCGGCTCTGCTGCTAGATTGGACCTCTGGATCAGTGCTTCCGAAAGTGGTGGTCGGCGGACCGGTTTCGGTCTGCGAGCCCTCAGTTGCCGGTCCGAAAACTGAGTCAAGAAACTGGTCAAATTGTCTCGGAATCAAGAAATGGCTATTACATTTTTAAAAGTCATAGTAAGAAACACTATTAGGCCAGTATTTAAAGGGCAGTAGGGTCACACAATTGGTTGGACATGCATTTAAATCAATTTTATCACATATTTGAGAAATTTAGGCGATCGAAAACGAAAAAGAGAAATTATTAATAAATTTGTCACCGGTACTACTGCTGTGGGAAATTCCTGCCGGTCCGTGACACTGAAAAGATAATTCCTGCCGGTCCAAGACACTGAAAAGTTTGGAAAGCACTTCTCTAGATAATTTGACTCGATACATAACATGCGAAATTTAGCTGCAGGCTGCTATACTATTATGTGGTGGGACATCTATGTGTTTCGGAACCGTTCAACACACAATTATGTTCAGCCTATGTTCATTACACAGGTTGCAGTTGTAAAAAAGCTATAGATAGACATATGCGTAGCCCAATTTTGAGGTACTTAGCACTTAACATACTGTGCTTACTCAAATGCTCAGCATCATCCTACGAATACCGTTGCCATCACATTCGCTTCCCAGCTTGCAGACGTGACTTGATATAGCGCCTATGCGAGTGCAGATCCTTCTCAAGCATTATATGTCTGGCGTTCAAAAATGTCGAAGATTGGTATTATAATTACCATGCACATTCATGTCGACAGACAAAAGAACCCGCTGACAACAGTATCTTACCGCAATAGCACTGTCGTTTGTCGATAAGGACTTCCGTGAAATATTTTGAACAGACTGGAAGGCCTATAGGCTATTCGCAGATAGCTTCTGTCGACAGAATGCCACTCCCATCGTCAGGGTTTGTCGTCTGGACTGTGTTCGTTGGGTCTCTGCTTTACGGTCTCTTCACCTTCATCCGCTTCTTCCTTCGGATTCGACATCGCAATCGATTCGTGAAGAACTTTCCCGGTAACCGTCCACACTGGCTCTTAGGAAATCTTTACGAGGTAAGCAACACGGTAGAACATCGCTACAGACTATAATATGCATATTCATATGTATGTGCTTATGTATGGATCATGGATGTTATCATTCATATTATGTATCATATAATATTATGTATACATGTGTGATGTATATGTATATGCATTCATATATGCATCATGTCTGTGTGTATGTCTGCGTGAGACAATGTATAGAATTGAATCAGGTAATGGTTTGTCGGTAATTATTATAATTGGATGCGCCATCGTGCTAGATAAGTGTGCACAAGCAACTTTTCCAGAGCCGTTTAACGGAATCCGTTAACCCTTATACGGTAACCGGGGGGTAAAAAATAACCCCCCGTCTACTTTTTTTCGTACGCTTCTTTTGAATAAAACAAAAAAAGACTTGCTTTTGTGACTTTTCCTAGATATGTTTTTACTTCACAATGTCGTTTTCAGCTGTGCCACATTGCGCTGCCACCTAGCGGCAGACTACTATGAAGAATACGGTTTTATATTCCGGTACTGGATAAATCGTTTCTGCTCTATGTATTTGTAAACATAGTAGTTGATAGAACTGAATTGTTGGAGATATGTGGTTGTTGTATTTTTGCATATGAAATAGTCATTCTTTGCTGTGTGATTTTCATTTCCTGCGAACATATGTCATCAGCCACCAGTCTCTCGAGCACTGTTAGCAATAAGCCAGTTCAGCATTAGCAATGCGCATGCGCAGTCCTTTCAGTTTTACTTCCGGGGTGAAGGTCACCGTTCACAAACAAACAGAATGCTGCCGTTAGCGACGTTGTTACGATCTAGTTTATGATCTATAATATATACAGAAATTTTCTATAAACTAGTAACGAATAATATCAAATATTTGCGTCAAAACTAGATCATAACGACGTCGCTAACGGCAGCAGTCTGTTTGTTTGTGAACGATGACCTTCATCTCGGAAGTAAAACTGAAAGGGCTGCGCATGGGCATTGCTAATGCTGAACTGGCTTATTGGAGTTGAGCCAGTGGTTGATCCAGTTCCAACCGCTACTAAGAGAAGAGGTCGCTGCCAGTGCCAGAGTTGCCTTCGACAGATTGATCACAAAGTCGAACACCGCTGTACCAAATGTAATCACTTTGTATGCGGAAAGCATGGACATAAACGTATATCATACGAATGCATAAGATGCCCACTGAAACTGTAGTAAAACTATTACGGGTGTACTTGTCACTGAATGTTTCTATTTTGTCAGTTTTGTCAAGTGAAATTTTGTAAACGTCATTAGTTACTGACTATTACAGCACTGCACAGCCGCTTGTTATTGCTTGCAGTTAGTTGTTTCAATCAACACTGCGACACAGCATTTGGCTTCAGTGATTAGTATCTGAAACTGGTAGCATGGTAGCATCGACTCACAACTTATTAATACTTTCGCTTTAGACAGCCATATTGGAACGAGTCGTCACTTTTAATTCAGATTTCTTACTCATTACATTCAATAATGTTGTCTATTGTCCTTGTCTATTGTCCTTGTCTATCAGATAAATTAAACATGACCAAAATTGGTTAAACATTTCCCTAGATTTGACGAAAATAAATTGGGTGTAATTTTTTACCCCCCGGTTACCGAAAACTGTAACCAAAAAACGGTAACCGTATTATAAGGGTTAAGGAGACTATAAGTCGCAATTGTTCAATTGCATGCCCAGATACATGTGGCTACCGAATGAACTCCGATGCTGCAAGCGCTATGGAAAGTTGCCAAAGGGAAGTCCCTGTTTGTTTTTTGCTAGCGACATTGTGCTTTAATAACAAAGATTACTGGCGTCGCCCTCCTCCTGTCTCCTGGCTTGGGAATGGCACTACCAAAGCACGTGCAGTGGTGGAATTGGATGCCCGGTGCCATGCGCAAACGTTTAAGACTTTTTACAAGGCTGTCGACAGTAACAATTTCATGTTGATGTATAGCCTAACCGATTTTATTTCTGACTTAACGCCTTTGAGTAAGTAATATGCACAGCAGTTTTAGACTCTGTTAGGATTTGTCCAACGTAACAGGTTCGAGTTCATGTAACTCAGACTATCATAGTTTGTTTTGACTGAGCGCATGTATTACCCACGAATTAGCTTCGCTTATCCGTGGTAGAAATCTCGAGGCTACGACTGCGATTACTTCTTGCATAATTTAAGCCTAAATTTTTGCAACTGTGTTTGACAAATGCTGTTGAAAGTGGCCAATAACCTGATTGTTTTCTGACTTTAGTTTCCAGGTCCAAACGAAGAGGGTCTTGCCCATATGAAGAAAGAAACTGGGAAATTTTCAGAGGGCTTTGTGATTTTTTGGCTTGGTCCATTCCATCCTGTCATTATCGTGTATCATCCTGAAAGTGTTAAACTTATCTTGAAAACTTCGGGTATGTAACTAACTCATCTGGGTAACTAGCGGATAATTGCCACTTCCGATTGAATTAAGAAGAGAATCCATAACCTAGTGACCTCTGTACACGCATTTGACCTTCATAAATTTATCATGCCTTTCTGGGTGGTCGCCGGCATTGCACTAAATTACAAGTGGAAATATAAGTTTATGTTGATATTAACGCCAGCATCGTCCAGGGATCGGGCATAGGACGCACCAAACTTCATCACCGTGATCTCTAGTCTTAACCCTTAACTTATTCTTGGGAGTATTTTCCTTCAGTCAACTTATTTTGATTTGTTGTATTTGTTGTGCCTATTGAACCCTTAAACTACTGTCATTATTTACTATGTGATGTTATTCTTATTCATTGTTAAAAATAAACACATGTACTGTATGTATTCATTCTGGGGAACAATAAAAATGTCTTATGTCTTATGTCTTATTGTATTGTAGTCGAACATTCATAAAGCGCCTCTAGTAGAGTGAACCGTTCATAGGCGTTCCCAGTAAGCAGTGTCACAAGAGAAGAAATAGGTTTTGAGAAAGGCAAAGGAGGAGGAGGAGGGTTATCGGTTAGAATTTGAGAGCGAGTATAGCCTAGATGGAGACAGGGCATTCCAATTGAGGCATTTTAATGCCATGTCGCAATTTTAAGATTGATTATCACAGTCTCACAGATCCATGTCTGATCTTTCAGAACCGAAGGCATTGCATCTGGGTGTGTACTTCAACCTCCTTCCGTGGTTGGGCGATGGTCTGCTGTTGGCTGGGGGCAAAAAGTGGGAGAGGAATCGTCGACTGCTCACACCAGCCTTCCATTTCGATGTTCTGCGACCTTACATGGGAGTCAACAACCGATGCACCGACATACTCATCGTAAGCAGTATCTAGTCTGATCTTATTTAATCTTATTTAATCTGATTATCAGATCTGATCTGATAATCTGGGAGGGGGCGATAGCGCATTGGATAACACACTGGCATAGAGAGTGAGAGGTACCGAGTTCGAGATCCGTAGGCGGACATGCTTTGTAGGCCAGCATTAGCGCCGTGTATTGCAGGCTGTCTGTTCTGTTAGTAGTTAAGATTTATGTCTTCTGTCATTTTGCGTTCTTGTGAATTGTTTAATTGTCATAACATGTAAATGTACAGCGCAGTGCGTTTGTCAGGCGCTTAATTAAAGAAAAGATATTATTATTATTATTATTATTATTATTATTATTATTATTATTATTATTATTATTATTATTATTATTATTATTATTATTATTATTATTGTCATTGTTAAAACACGGTAAGGCTTAGTGTTGCTGAGTTGGTCGCTCCTCAGCGCCGGGCAACCTCGACATGGTGCCCTGGAAGGCAACCGCGTTGAAACGCTGGACCGTAACCGAAAGGCGCTGGAGGATGAATCCTGTCTCTCGGGTGTCTCCGGATATTTTCGTCAGGCGGCGACCCATCTCGGAGATGAAGGCGAGACCCTCTCTGTTGAGAGGGCCAAGGGTCTCCAGGGCTACAGGGACGAAGGTGTACCTCCTCTGTAAATCTGCGTATTTGGCGTGTTTCCTTGTGGCAGCCAACTCCGCCGCCCTTCCAGCTTCGGTCGCCGTCTCGGGGATGTATGAGGCGGCCACGGTATCCACCACCGTCGCGTCCCATATCAAGTTCCGCCCGTTGCCCCACGGTATCAGGGTCTGGCCATCAGGCCTCCTCCCGTCCGATCTGGTGAGGCCAGACGGCTCCTTAACCGCAGGGGTGCCGGCTCTGTTGAGGCTGCGGTAGATGATGTCGTTGACGGCGCAGTGTCTAGCCTGACGTCCAAACCCCAAATGGCAGGAGAGGCCATGTGAGCCTCTGGACGACACCGGCGCACCGCATGCGCACGTGTGCGGCTCGCAAATGGCCAGGCCCAAGCGTAAACCGGCCGCAACTCTCACGGCCTCGTCGCTCATCCTCAGATCATATGCGGTCAACGGGAGGGCATGTAGCCAGTCGGAGGCATGAGGGAACTGCACCGCTCTTAGTCTGGCCTGGTCGTAAGGGTCCTGCAGTGCGCCACTAACCGAGGCGCCATGTCGAGGTTATTATTATTATTATTATTATTATTATTATTATTATTATTATTATTATTATTATTATTATTATTATTATTATTATTATTATTATTATTACTACTACTATTATTATTATAGGACAAATTTATTTCTTCATAAAGCCAACAAACATATGTACAGACTGATTAAAAGTAACTGTTTTCAATGTTTCTATAAGCCGTCGTTCAGTCCTGGGCTACTGTTCTTGCAATCTGAGGTGTTATTATTATTATTATTATTATCATTATTATTATTAATCTAATCATATTCTAATCCAATATTATCTTATATGACACGACATAATCTGATCTCAGCTTAATCGTTTAATTTGATCTGAATCTCTCTAATCTAATCTGATCCTATTTGATCTGTCCCGGTCTGGTCTGGGTTCCAAAAGGCAATTAGACATTCTACTAGCCCCATTGCGAACTCTGTTAAAAAGGAGTACACTCGGTGTGCACTCGACATGGCCAACACGCCATTATAGTCTAAGCCGAGATCAAGGAACTTAATTATTCACCCTTGGCACCCAGGGTTGCTTTTCTGGTTTATCATAGGGGGCTGATCACTTTTTAAATGTTAAAGCAATGACGTCACAGCAAGCACTGGGATGCGTTTCTCTTGCAGAACCCAATAATTTTTCAACAATGTTATATTACCCCTTTCTACTTTAAACCTCAATCTGTTATATCGGCAACATTTTATCGTAAATATAATACCAAAAGTTATGATTGACTCAGTCCGTAGGACCACTCTGGCACACTCTTCCAGCCAAACTCGGATCAGAGGAAAATGGCAGACTTGGTCTCCTTCTAGATCCGTAAATGGTGGATTGCTTGTTTTCATCGAATAGGATAAACTGGAGAAATTCGCCGAAAGAAACGAATACTTTGAAGTCTTTACTCACATCAGTCTTTTGACCCTTGATGTCATTCTGAGATGCGCCTTCAGCTACGAGAACGACTGTCAGCTCAAAGGGTATTCACTGTTCTAACTGAGAAGGCTACTTTATGTTATCTTATTCCATTTACCTATGTTATGTTATCCCATGTTGTGCTACGTTGCTTTATAAATGCTATACAGTAGCTATGTTGCTTATGCTATGTTAATCTTACGTAAATTGTTCTATAATAGCTCCAGTGCGTAATGCACATTGCACAAGTCGTCAACCGAAACCAAGTCATAATCAGGTCAACATCCAGAAGATCATCTAAATAGCAATTATATGCAATTATAATATATACCGGTATTGATAAAGATAATTTCTAAGTTGAGAACGAAAAGACAAAATTTAACAGAGCAGAACGAACAGGGATGGAATTCCACAGTATACGTCCAACAATCGAGAAGCTCGTTCACCTAAAAGATTTCCAGTTTCACATAATTAGGCCATGACTCGAAAAATGACCTTGCTGATGACCTTGTTGAATAGTGAGATTGATATATTTGTCTGTGAAGACTCGATGCCAGGTCGCGATGGACAAAGCAACCTTGTTGATTCTCCTCCAAGAATGTGATGGAGTAGCAGGCTGTCGATTTGACCGCGCTAGGAATTTTAATGATAAATAGCGCTGAAAACAAAGTCAGTTTTTCTTTCAGACATTTGGCCTAACCAGATTAACTGTGTTTCTTTTTTTCGCTGTAGGGAGAGTCATCCGTACGTCAAAGCCGTTAACTCCCTTGCCGATACAGCCATCCACCGATCCTTGTAAGTATAATAATAATGCTACGTGTCAGATAGACCTTGATCAGAATTGTCAGTTTTGCTTTGATGCTTGTGACCTAGAATTTACTAGCAAAAATATTAAAATCAGTTGATTGTTAGTCATATGCATTGTGTTTCAATTATAAAAGATTCAAAACACATAATAATAATAATAATAATAATAATAATAATAATAATAATAATAATAATAATAATAATAATAATAATAATAATAATAATAATATAATATCATTTCTCCAGCAGTCTCCGGACTTTTTAGGCCACCTGAGGGATCCTTGATACCTCGGGTAAAATTATAAAAAAATATAATAATAATAATAATAATAATAATAATAATAATAATAATAATAATAATAATAATAATAATAATAATAATAATAATAATAATAATAATAATAATAATAATAATAATAATAATAATAATAATAATAATAATAATAGTTCTGGAGATATTAGAGAAACATCTTATCTTTTCCAACGCATGTCTACCACCATCCAACGCTTTAATGCTGTCGCCTTCCGAGGTACATTTGCCCAACCAGACACTGCCGAGTGATTTGCCGTTCCAGACCACCATCAGTAACATCTCCGGATATTGTTTGGATCGCCTGAGGGATCATTGATACCTCGGGCAAAAAAAAATAATTATAATAATAATAATAATAATAATAATAATAATAATAATAATAATAATAATAATAATAATAATAATAATAATAATAATAATAATAATAATAATAATAATAATAATAATAATAATAATAATAATAATAATAATAATAATAATAATAATAATAATAATAATAATTATAACAATGATAATATTTATTCTTTAATTAAGCGCCTGACAAACGCGCTGCGCTACATGTTGGCCTAGGCTACATGTTATGAGGATTAAACCACAAGAACACAAAATTTAATAACAGAAGACATAAATCAACGAAGTTGCAGCCATGAAAGGCGCAAGCTCATTGTACTATTGATATCACCAAGGGAATGAAGGCTGAGCTAAACCCAGGGACCTTACGGGAATCGAACCGGGTCCGTGAAAACTTCAGGCAAGAATGTTATCCTTTACACTACCCCTCCCAAAAATAAATTGTTGAAATTGCTGAGAGAATCGTCCGCCGATCTCCCGATCACGTTTGATTGTTTCTCTGTGTTAAAGAAGTTTTGATTGTCTAAATATTAGTATAATTATCATTAGGCCTACAGGGCTACAACTGCAGTAGGCTACTACTACCACTACCACTACCCTTACTACAACCACTATCACTAATACTATAATAGGCCTATTCTTCTTTATTGAAACAATCTGGTTGACAAACCGCAACCGGTTACAGTGTAGGCTACAGTTATGCAATTGAAACAATATTATTCACAAGAACACAAATGACAGAAGACATAAATCTTAACTACTAACAGAACAGACAGCCTGCAATACACGGCGCTAATAGCAGCCTACAAAGCTTGTCCGCCTACGGAACTCGAACTCGGCACCTCTCGCTCTACCACCACCACCTCCACTACTAGAGTCTACTAGAGGATCCTGAGTGGCCGAGTGGGTTGGTAGCCTGCTCGTCACGCCGGCGCCCCGGGTTCGCTTCCCGGTCGGGTCGGTTTATCAGAGATTAATTTCTCGGATCTTTACTGCGGGTGGCTCGGTCGCATTATAAACGTGGAGTACAATACAACACACAATACAACACATCACAATACAACTGGGGCGCGCTGGTTTAGGGGTATGTTCGGTGCCTTGCAGCTGGAGGGTTGCGGGTTCGAATCCACCTCAAAGTCGCCGCGTAGGGACCCTGGGCAAGTCCTTCACTCGCAATTGCTCATGCGCTTCGGCGTGAAACTCCGATTCAGCGTTCGCGCAGTAGCCTAGTCGGGAGCGCCTCTGAATGGGAAATCTGGTAGGGGCGCTATAACAAGTGTTCAAATACAATACAATACAATACTACTAAGCATTTGGCATAAAAATGAGTTCGTTTAATCTGAGACGATTGTAACGTTAGCGTAATCGTCTCAGGTTTAATAATCATTAATAATCATCTACTAAGGAGCAAAAGCTGGGAATGGGAAACTGACTTATTGACGTCACATGCTGTTTTTAAGGAGTGGAAATATTTCATAACCATGAGAGGTATAAATCACATGAGATTTCGCATTTAAAATGGATCGAAAACAACAATTAGGCCCTAGGCATCCTCGCACAAAGCGTCGTCAATATTGTGCCGAATGACAATTATAATTATTGTCATGCAATATGCGCTCGTGGAAAGCAAACGAATTGTGATCTAGCGCTAGACTCAGAGTGTGGATAATCCAACTTCTAGTTGCTGCAATCAGGGTTGCCAGGTCGTCGCGAAAAGCGCGAGTTGGGCTACTTTTCAATGCGCTCGCGACTGAAAATTTTGTCCTCGCGACATTATTTTGGGCTACTTTTGAATTGTCCCGCGGTCGTTACGGTGACATTATGAATTCTCATAAATTAATCGCATTAGGCTACTAGGTCACTGTTACTAGCTACTATTCTTATGTGGTGTTGCTTACTCAGTAATGCTCTACGGATTATGGTCTAGTCCAGTGCTTCCCAAAGTGGTGGTCCGCGGACCGGTGCCGGTCCGCGAGTCCTCAGTTGCCGGTCCGCAAAGCGAGTGAAGAGACTGGTCAAATTGTCTCAGAATCAAGAAATGGCTGTTATATTTTTAAATGTCATAACAAAAGCACTTAAAGGGCTAACATTTAAAGGGTAGTAGAGTCATAGAATTGGCGAAACATGCATTTAAATCAATTTTAATACATTTTGAGGAATTTATGTGATTGAAAACGAAAAACAGAAATAATTAATAAATTTGGTTCCGGTCCTCCTGCAGTGGGAAAATTCCAACTGGTCCGTGACACTAAAAAGTTAATTCTGCCGGTCCGTGACACTGAACAGTTTGGGAAGCACTGGGACTCTAGTCTATGGTAAGCACGAAGCAGTCTACCATCTAAATTGGTCCTAATGGTTTCATCACGTGTTTTGGCGAAACCCGTAGAGCATGTATAGGGCCTATTGACGTACGTCACTTACCTAGCAAATATTTATTAATGTTTTCATTTAGCTGTTGAGCTCGCGTCTTTTGGGCTACTTTTTGAAGTGATTTCGCGACCAAGCACTTCCGAAATCTGGCAACCCTGGCTGCAATGTCTTTTAATTTAACGCCATTTTGTTTAGTTTGGCGAGAGGAAGATTCACTTTTGTCATTTTTTTTGATTCAAGTTAGTTATTCTTTTCTGCCATTAATTTACCATTACCTTTTGAGCACATAATTATTATTCTATTTGTATTTTTTATAGCTACAGGCTCATACTAGTAATTATAGGCTAACCATTTCCTTGTTACGCATACGCCTGCTGATGAATGCATCACTGATGCAAAGTTTTTCGGGTTCACCTTTACAGAAGTGTACTAGTTAGCGTTTTTCCCTGTTTCTTTTCATGGAGGACTAGGAGTAGGAGGAGGAAGAAGATGAGGAGGAGGACTTAGTGGTTGGTGAGGATGGCGAACTGCGTACTAACAGGGTTCAATACTGACCAATTTCGTGCGAGAGAATTTCTTACCTCCAGATACTGTTGGTTTTGTAAAAAAATCATATCTATGGCATCGAGTATAGCCTTAGTTGTCCTTGTCATTTCAATCTATTCTTTGTTTCTCACTTTATCTGGACAGTGGAACTAGACCGCATCTTTCCAATCCTTAGGTACCGGTATCTGTCAATTGTACACACATGCATAGATAAATATAATCTGTGTCCGCGCCTATCTGATAAAAATCCTCCATTCTCTTTGTGCAACAATTTTTTTAGAATTTAGTTAATCCATTTGTTGACTCTTTTCACTTTTGGTACTTAATAGTTTCCATTAAATAGAAATTTGTTCTATTCCAATAGGCTGCATTGCTAATTTTCTTCCAACACTTTCATAATAACTAGCACCAACATGATCTCTTAACCTTAGATTCAGTGAAATATTTTCGTCAGTTTCTCTATGACTGACTCCAGAATGTTGTTTCCTATAGTAGCCATCATGACATACAGTTCAATGAGGTTGAAATTAATGAAATCTAAGAATATCTCATCTTTTTGTTTCTCTCCATTCCATTAAGCAGTTCAATGTGGCAATTGAAGTCAAGCATACTAGTCCATTGCCCATATTGATATCAGGAGATGGTAATCCAGAGCAAAGTCCAATCAAAGTTGTATATCTACCCATTCGAGCTAATAAAAGACGCCACAGTAATGTAGATAAGCCACAAAAGACTAGTTTTATTTTGTCTAATGCCTTGTTGAAGATGTGAACATGTCAGCAAGATCTCATAACGACAAAAAAGAATTCAAATGTGAATTTCGCAACAGAACATTTGCTCAAAGATATAATCTCAAAATCCACTTAAGAACTGAAGAACAACCATACAAGTGCAAAATCTGTTGCAGAGCATTTGCACAAAAGATTACTTTCAAAAACCATATAACAACTCACACTGGAGAAAAAGCATACAAGTGCAGTGTATGTAATAGAGCATTTGCAAGGAAGAGTCAACTGGATTGCCACATAAGAACCCACACTGGAGAAAAACCATACATATGCAATTTATGTCACAAAACATTTGCAAGGAAGAGTCAACTGGATTGCCACATAAGAACCCACACTGGAGAAAAACCATACAGGTGCTGTTTATGTCACAAAACATTTGCAACGAAGAGTCAACTGGATTGTCACATAAGAACCCACACTGGAGAAAAACCATACATATGCAATTTATGTCACAAAAGATTTGCACAAAGAAATTCTCTGAAATACCACATAAGAACTCACACTGGGGAAAAACCATTCACATGCAATTTGTGTCATAAAGCATTTGCACAAAGAGATTATCTGAAATGCCATATAAGAATCCACAACGGAGAAAAACCATACATGTGCAATTTATGTCAGGAAGCCTTTGCATCTAAGTCTCATCTGAACAGCCATGTAAAATCCCACACTGGAGAAAAACCATATAAGTGCAGCTTATGTGAGAAAGCCTTTACATTAAAGAGTCCACTGAACGATCATGCAAGAACCCACACTGGAGAAAAACCTTACAAGTGCAATTTATGTCACAAAACATTTGCAAGGAAGAGTCAACTGGATTGCCACTTAAGAACCCACACTGGAGAAAAACCATACGTGTGCAAAATCTGTCACAGAGCATTTGCAGAGAAGGGTACTTTGAAAAAACATACAACAAACCACACTGGAGAAAAACCATATAAGTGCAGTTTATGTCGTACAGCATTTGCACGGAAGAGTCACCTGGATTACCACATAAGAACCCACACTGGAGAAAAACCCTACATGTGCAATTTATGTCATAAATCATTTTCATTTACAGATTCTCTGAAATACCACGTAAGAACACACACTGGAGAAAAAAAACTATACAAGTGCAATTTATGTCACAAAGCAGTTGCAAGGAAGAGTCAACTGGATTGCCACATAAGAACTCACACTGGAGAAAAACCATACATATGCAATTTATGTCATAAAGCATTTGTAAAGAGAGGTTATCTGAAATGCCATATAAGAGCCCACACTGGAGAAAAACCATTCATATGTATTTTATGTCAGAAGGTCTTTCTATCACGGACTCATCTGAACAGCCATGTAAAATCCCACACTGGAGAAAAACCATACAAGTGCAGCTTATGTGACAGAGCTTTTGCATTAAAGAGTCCACTGAGCCGTCACACAAGAACTCACACTGGAGAAAAACCATACATGTGCAATTTATGTCATAAAGTATTTACACGAAGAGCTAATCTCAATATTCATATGAAAATACATGTTGGGGGAGAGCTATGCTAGTGTGACTTATGTGACAAAACTTTCACATAATTATTTGAAAACCACTATGGAGAAAATATTATATGGCTTTGAATTATGTTAAGGCACTGAGTCAAGCATGACACAGAGGTGGCTTGGAAGTTGGAAGTACTTGACATAAGAGATTCAGAATATGTACAGATAATAACAATGATAGTGATGAAAGAGTCTTACTAACAAAAAAAATTATGCAATACCTTTCATCTAGGCAGTGTATGGAGTCAATTCATGATGAAAAGCAACATTACGGAGGTCATTCAACATTTAATGCTGACATAAACCGTTTCGTTATGAGACTCTATGGTTGTGGAATGTGTGATGAAATGTTTGAAATCAATGAGGACTTTATGGAACATTGTTATAGTCACTACTATGATGATCCGCAAAAAGAATAAATTTCTCGAACCGTTTCATCATTTCATTTTGAAACCTTACGGTTGTAGAATGTGTGATAAATGTTTGAAATGGTAAAATGGTTTGTGCAGCATTGTTATTATCAGATGGTCCGCAGAATTATTTGATTGCTTCATTTTGAGATCTTGTGGTTGTGCAATGTGTGATGTTAGCGAATCCACAGAAAGATACATTTTCTGAACTATTTGAAAAGCACATTTTAAGTTACTCTCCTAGAATAGAGGAAAAAAGATTAGTTAAAACTTCTTAGTTTCAATTTGTCATCGAAGACTCATCTGCTGTTAAGTTTTGCAGCAACTACGCCATTGAAAAAATTGCTACATAATTACTATCATGTGATGAGTTTCCTACTCTAAATGGACATCAATATTAATTTTGTTGTGCTTTTTCGTTTATCTGAAGTTTTTTGTTTTTCGTTTATCTAAAGTTTTTTGTTGCAAATTGTTTCTTGTGTCTGCCACAAATTTCATTGAATTTTAAGTTTTTGCGATATGTGAAAAATTTAACGTTGTTGAATACCAAAGTTAGCTAGAACTAAGAAGAATTAGTCAGTAGCCTAATGTTCGTTCTTCAGTTGATATGATTAGTAAGTAAGTAAGTATATCATATATTGAACCAATTACTAATCGCATTTTAACTCTGTGTAACGTGAAGTTGAAAAATTTTAAACTGAGTTATGTGTCGTTTGCAGTAAAATATTAAGCATGGAAAGTCACCAGGAGAGTGCAATATTCAAATTTCTTAGATTTTAACGAATATTATTTTTATCACTAGCAATCTGTAGGCCTACTTGCTCCAAAATGAAAAGCATTATTAAGTTAAATTCTTGATTTTCAGTTGCTTTTCTTTCTGGCTCATAATAATAATGATAATGATAATAATAATAATAATAATAATAATAATAATAATAATAATAATAATACAATTATTAGTATTGTTATTTTTATTTTGTATAATAATAATATTTATTATTTACTATTATTCTTGTCTTATTATGTTCATTATCACTTATTATCCGTATGCTCATTCTGCAAACGTCTTTATTGCATTATTGTAATCGTAAACTTTAAATTTATAAAAGCGTTACTCGAAAGCCAAGCGCAGGATGCCAGCTCATCCACTTAAGAACGTTATTCACGATCGCGGGAAGTGAAACTATGCACGTTTTTCCATAGCCATCGTATGGCCTCCACCCTGTTCATAAATACTCAAGGCCAGCACATCCTTCAACGTAGACGTTTATTTCTGAAGCCTTTAAATCTCTATTCGTGAAAGTAAGAAGGCGCTATAAATACTTGTCTCATTAGGCCTACATTACTATGAACCCGAAATGCCAGCGTGAACTCAAGTTGAAAGCGGGCGTAAAGGGAAGAGAATCAAAGGAAAGGGAGTGAAAGGGGAGAGATGAAGGAAGAGGAAGGTGCTACTCGATAAGTGTCTTCGTGCCAAATGGAATTTAGTTGGACAGTCTGCAAATTTGAAAGCGAGTCCTTAGAGGGAAGAAGTGAACAGGTGATGGACAAGTTCTATTCCGAGATATCAGATATTGATCAATCATAATTTAGCAGAACGTTATATAATATTCTGATCTATTTACGGACTTCTAAAGCGCCTCTCACAGTACAACCTAATCAGAGGCATTCCCAGTGCGAGAAACTCCTCGAAAAAGAAAAGTCTTAAGAAAACGCGCAGAAACTGCAGTACCCCCAGATAAGATCACAGCACGAGTTATAGTAGGAAGGTCATTCCACAGCAAAGGGCTGACAGAGGCAGATGCTGTGCTGTGGCATTCCGAGACCGAGGTACTTGGAGGTCATGACGGTCTAAAGAGCGGAGAGAACTCCAGAGGTAGCTGAGATAGGCCGCCTGATAAGATCACAGAGGTAGTGTGGCGCTTGACCCAAAAACATCTTACAGGTGAGAAAGAGAATTTCAAACTGAATCCGAGCAGTTAATTAAGGAAAACCAGTGAAGGTGTTCAGTCATAAAAGTCGAAATTTTAGAGAAAAACGAGGAAGACGGGCAATAAAACGAGCAGCTGCGTTTAGTAGGGCCTACCGATTGGAGCAAAGCCAAACCGAGCTTTGATAAGCCGACGAATAACGAATTGCAGTAGTCAATGCGGCAACAGATGAAGGCAAGAACCATGGAAGAAAAAATCGGCGAGGGGACAGATCGTCGAATGGCAAGTAGGCCTAGACGCCGTAAATGATAAAAACAGGACCGAGAGAGATCAGAGATTATGTTCAGAGAAGGAAAGAGTAACACCCAGAACACAGACTTTTGTTAAGAATATATATAATAATATATAATATAATAGTATATATATTATATATTATTCAATAAATATATATACATGAATATATACAGATATATGTGTATACACTATAGCCTATGCATTAACCACTAATTGAGTCAATACAGACTTTTGTTAAGAATAGGCCTATATAATAATATACAATATGATAATATATATTAACCACGAATTCAATAAATATATATACATGAATATATACAGATATATGTGTATACACTATAGCCTATGCATTAACCACTAATTGATTCAATACAGACAGGCTATAGTGTATACTATAGGCCTATACATTGACTTATAGGCCTACACATGCTTACGTTGAATTTGTGGTTAATAGTTGATCTGTGTATTTGATGAACAGAAAACCGTGGTTATTCTCGGACTTCATATTCTACTTAACACCAGTCGGGAGACAGTTCAGAAGAGACTGTAACTTCGTTCATGGCGTTTCAGATGAAATCATTCGGAACAGAAAGGCAGCACTGGTATGCATATTATTATATAGCAGGACACTAAACAGCACATTTTCAGGACCTCATAAAGCGTTGTACCTATGACTAACCGATCTAAACAAGTGCTTTTTAAGACAGTTTGCAAATGCATTCCGCAAAGAGTCAGAGTCAACTTTACGTAAGTCCAGTAAAAGAGCGTTCTACGTGGATTGGCCCAGCAAACGAGAAGGCACGATGGGCTTGCGTTGAAGTGCGACAGTGTGGCACCTGCATATCTCCATGATCTTAAAAATAACTAATTTAATAAGCAACTAAGTATGGTAGAGATGCATAAATACACGGTGATTCAATAAAAAGTAAGCCAAACTTTATATTTCATATAAGTAGGGCCTACTTCTAACATGAAAACAGTATTTAATATTTTTGTGAAGAAACTCTCAGTAGTATGGTTTGATTATTTAATTAAAGAAGATGTTCAATATGTCCTCCTTCTGCTTGCTCGTAAGCCTGGAGGCGCTGGCGCCATTGGGCAACGTTTTCTTCAGTGCGCGATGACCTTCGTCTGCCACTACCAATGACGCGGTTGACTGACCCTGTTACGCTAATTTTTCGAAGCAATTTATCTTATCCGCTTCTGGTCCAGTGTTTTTCTTGAAACTCTTGTAGAAATTGACGGCTGCTGTAATTTTTGGATTCCCTCAAACCTTTTATCATGTGTAAATCTTCTTTACTAAAAGGTATTTTTTCGGAAATTGCTAGTTTCTTGTTTATGTCTTCAATCGTATTATCGTCTGCTTTTTTGAGTAGGAAATATAAACCGGAAGTCATTAAAATGAAATAGCAAGTATGTACATATTTTTATTTTGAAAATATTATTAATAAAATATAGTTAAAGTTTTAATATTTGTTTATAAAGTTTGGCTTACTTTTTATCGAATCACCGTGTAGGCCTACAAGTGAAGGATGTGGAAATAATTTGTATCTGATCGTTTTCACGTATTTCAGATTCTCTTGTCTTCCTGTTCTCATAGTAAATTAAAAAGTGACGATGATGATGATCGCAATGCCATAAACAACAACAACTGCAGCAACTACAACACTCAACACAACACGGTCAACACTCTCGTCCATGCATTGATTTGTACTAGGGTTGACTTCAGCATCTCCATCTATGTTGATCTCTCTTCACTGAAATTTTCCAAGTTGCACTCAATACTTAACGCTTCCTCCCGCCATATTGTTGGTCTCCCGAGGTTTGCTCACATATCTCCCTTCATTCTGGAAACGCTCCACTGGCTTCCTGTGCCCCAGCGCATTCAGTTCAAAATTCTAACACCTATGCGCAACTATCTCGTCGGGTAGCTCCTTCATACCTTAGGGATCGTCCATTAATTATGTCAACAAATTGTAGGCCTTTTTTTACCCCCTCCCCTTGACAACAACTGTCAAACATTGACGGACCCCAAAAATTATGTCAACAATCCCAGAACCCCCCGCTACCAGCAGCGTAGCCAGACTTAAATTGTTTTCTTAATGACCTTTTTTGGGAAATTTGAACTTCGATGACCTTTTTTAGGATGACTTTTTTTAGTCTTTCGCTACTTTTTTGATTCATTGGGGAAACAAATTTGTTGACGTCAACTTGCACCGAACCCCCTCCCCCTGTCAACAACTGTCAAACTTTTCCAAACCCCTCCCCTATTTTGTTGACATAATTAATGGATGACCCCTTACATGTATTTACCTCGGCATCTTCACTCCATGGTCGCTCAGCTCTCCGCCCAGCCACCAGAGGCCTTCTGGTTGTCACCCGCATGCGCAGTGCTACTGCTCAATCTAGAAGCTTTGCTAAAGTCGGCACCTCTAGCTGGAACCATCTACCGCAGGACCTGCAGCTTGACCTCCTCAGTCTTCCTCTTCCTCTGTTCCGAAACTCCTGAAAACTATCTTATTTCCTAATGACTTGGGTCGGGAGCACCACTGAATCTTTGAGTGGCACTTTATAAATGCTCAATATTAGGAATAGCCTACAATTACAACGACAGCAGCAATGGCAGCAACAAGAACGCTAACGATCACTTTCTGTGGATTTTATCTTACGAGCTGAACAATGAAATTAATTGTGATCTCCATTTGCGTCTGTAGGCCTATTCCGTATTTCATTTTATTGTAGGGAAAACTTGGTAAAGAGGCCATCGAGAAAAATCGTTACTTGGACTTTTTGGACATCCTGTTGACCGCAAGAGACTCGGATGGACATGGACTGACCGACCAAGAGATCAGAGATGAAGCTGACACTTTTCTCTTTGCAGGTCACGCTTTTAGTCCATTGCGTGAATGTTCATTTATAAAGCTCTTTTTGATCCTCTCCAAAACATGTATATTCAGTGTCAAAAGGTCACGAATATATATGTAGGATAAAATGGTTAAAAAAGAGCAGACTATTAGAATATGAATTATTAAGTATCTCGTGAGTATTTCGTGGAAACATACCTGGGTGGAAGGTAAAATACCTTTATTTTCTGCCAAATTCGGTTTGAAATTAACTAGTGATTAATGAATTATCAGCCGAACTTTAACGAAGAGAAATTAAAATGTTAAAAAATAGCTGACGATTAACACTCTACAGCAGGAGGTGTCAAGAAGAGTTACGGATAGGCCTATAGGTTAATGAATATGATGAATGTTGCAATTAGCAGCTGAAGCATAAGATCACAGTTTAAAATACTTTTTCAACAGGACACGACACGACATCGAGTGGTATATCGTGGACTCTCTACTCACTGGCTAAATACCCGGAATATTTGAAGCGATGTCAGGAGGAAGTGGACAACGTTCTGAAGGAAAAATCTAACGAAAACATCGATTAGTAGGCACATAAGAGTATCTGTAACAGCCGTATTGCGTCACAAAACAAGTTGCTAATATCTTTAAAATATTAACTTTAACCCACAGGCCTATATGCTAACCACTTAATGCAATAGGGAACGAACCTGCTTTAACGGTTAATAGAGTGTGATGGAATGTTATTACTCAGGCTTTTAAGATTTATTGTCCAGACTTATCATTTACTAAACGTCATCTCATTCATTATCTTTCTCTGGTCAAACCTAAGCCTAAGACGTTCTTTTGTGAGAGCTTTTCGGTTCATTTACATAGATTTTGAAAGTCTCTCCTCGTACCTGTTCGATCTGCTCAGTCGTGTATATTAGGGTGGAGTGAAAAAACCGAAAATTAGAATTTCAAAAAGTAATAGCAACCGAAAGTTGCCTAATGGTATGGGGTCAAAAAATGTTGAAAAAGTTTTTAAAAATATTAATGTCTTCCGCCCCCACCAGAGGGCCAAAGTTACGAAAAATAGCATTTTTTCGAGAAAATTGCAGTTTTCCTTGTAATATTTTTTAATTGAAAACTAATTAATTTTCTTTCAATATACCTTTGAATAGAGCTTTCAAAACTGAATGAAACGATATATTAATTTTCAGAATATTCCCATATTTGTAGAAGTTATTAACTTTTTACCATTTCCTCTGGTTCGCGACATGTCGCGAAGTCTGAAAACGGTTAAACACTAATAACTTTTTTATCCTTGGAGATATCTCAACCCATAGTATGTCATTCGATTCAGCTCTGAACCGCCGTTCTAACGGTATATTTTGATGCGGGATTGTTAGCAGTACACATTTGTTATACATTTTTTTACAGTTTTAGTATAGTATTTTTTACAATTTTTCATCGATTCTGTTGTCATTTCAGCTGAATGCGCACTTTGTCCGATAATTTGTCAATAAACTGAATCATACCAGGGTCACACAGCAAAATATATATGCTATTCTATAACCTTTACCATTCTTTAATCCTGACGTCTTCATAGGAGTCTACGTATTGTATTGCTGTTTAGGTCGTCTGGGATGGTTGACTCTGCTCTTCTTTGGTTGCATTTATTCCTCACGGTTCGCACTGTTTCTGTAATTTTCGGTCCTACCCGCTCAAAGTCCGACTCACACCTCAACGTGGTGAGGAGGTGGCAACAGTCAGTAGGGGAGTGCCTGCTGAGGCTATGCCATCAGTGGTGAAGGTCTTGGCTGAAGTACCACCTATGGCGCTACGCGAGGTGGACAGGCTCGGCAGGAACCCTGAAAAGCTGGCAAACGTGGGCGGCATCGCCGCCTTTGATACCACACGATAGTGGATATCAGAGCCAGTCCTAAGCCTGGAACTTTCTTTAAGGGAGAAGTGCGAAGGTCGAACGGATGGGTGCAGATACTCCGTTCGTAAAGAAAAAATACGATTGAAATCAAATGCAAGCATTTGACTCCAACGGGCCTCGGCCCATGGATCCGATGCAAGCGTTGGACACCTACGGGCCTTCGGCCCATGGATCCTGAAGATGATGACCCGCTCTCTCTCTCTGAGTCCACGTCACTTATGGCTTACCTCAGGGCTCTGTCTGTGTTCCCCTTCTGTTTATTTTGTATACCTAGGATCTATCTAGGGTTCTTGGTCCACTCAATGTCCTCTTCCACCAATATGCTAATGACACGTGATCTTGGATTAATTGTCGATCCTGTCCTCTCTCTGTCACGATCTTATGGTGGCCACTTGGCTGTCCCTGGGATGCGTACCTCTATGGCCCAGTCTAGGCGTCTCGCTTCTGTTGGCCCACCAACTGGAACCGACTGCCGCAGTCCCTTAGGGCTGACTTCCTTTCTCTTTCCTCTGACCAGTTCCTCAAGCGCCTGAAACTTCTCTTTCTGTCAGTGAAGATACTTCCTGGGTTGGGAGAGCCTCTGATTTTAAGTGGCGCTTAAGTAGAAACATGATGTACTCGGTCTTGTCTTGGTTTAGATAAAGACGATTATCGGATAACCCTCGATCAAGAGCAGCTGAAGCCTCTAGAATGCGTTCAACCATAGCAGCGGCTGTGGCGGCAGGGCCATGAAGGTAAGGAATGAATAGAACCAAAGAAGAGCAGAGTCGACAATCCCAGACGACTAAGACAGGAGGTCTAAGACTGACTAAGAGGATGGTGTGATCAACAGTGTCAAAAGTGACACTAATGTCATAAAGGGAGAGTAGAATGATATGGCTTCGGTCCACATCATGAAATATATCTGCTAGAAAACTCACCATATGAGATTCCACTGAGTGGAATTTACTAAATCCAGACTAAAGTGGAGGCATTAGAGAGTGAAAATCAAGGTAGTGGACCAGTTCAACAGAAACACATTTCTCATATGGGGTGGAACAGTCTTGAGTAGTTCCTGACTGTGTCCGAACTTCGAAAACAATGTTTAAGAAGGAGTAGGCAATGTAGCTTTTATACTTCGACATTTCGCAAATTATTCCCGATCAAAATAGAATGTTCTTAGCGCTCAATTTATCGGACAAAGTGCGCTTTCAGCTGAAATGACAGCAGAATCGATGAAAAATTGTAAAAAATACTGTACTAAAACTGTAAAAAAATGTATAACAAATGTGTACTGCTAACAATCCCGCATCACAATATACCGTTAGAAAGGCGGTTCAGAGCTGAATCGAATGACATACTATGGGTTTAAATATCTCGGAGGATAAAAAAGTTATTAGTGTTTAACCGTTTTCAGACTTCGCGACATGTCGCGAACCAGAGGAAATGGTAAAAAGTTAATAACTTCTACAAATATGGGCACATTCTAAAAATTAATATATCGTTTTATTAAGTTTTGAAAGCTCTATCCAACGGTATATTGAAAGAAAATTAATTAGTTTTCAATTTAAAAATATTACAAGGAAACCTGCAATTTTCTCGAAAAAATGCTATTTTTCGTAACTTTGGCCCTCTGGTGGGGGCGGAAGACATTAATATTTTTAAAAACTTTTTCAACATTTTTTGACCCCATACCATTAGGCAACTTTCGGTTGCTATTACTTTTTGAAATTCTAATTTTCGGTTTTTTCACTCCACCCTAGTGTATATCAATTCGTTTTTTTCTCAATTCAAAACTTACCTTTTCAGACTATTTAACCTCCAGGATAGGGTTCGGCCTCTATCTTACTGGCATGATCTTCTGGATACTGATGTCATTAGGCTTGGTTTTGGTGTGGTATTAATAATTGATGCATGTGAAATATACAACGGCACCGATAAACTTTCTAATTAACCAATTAAATAATATAATTTAGATGTGTTGTCTTTAGCCCTTATACTTAAATGTTATTATCTACAATGTGCATTAGGCCTTCATGTATGCATGTGAGGTGTACCCTAAATCTGTTGGTAGTTCCTATAATTGAGGCAAACGAACAAGTATGTAACGTTAGGAAAGACTTTTATGCTTGAGATGAGTTTTTATGAAGATGTGTTACTTGTGCTAACTTTTACCTTTAGTGACGACCTTCCGAAGTTGAAGTACCTGACGATATGCATCAAGGAGTCTATGCGTATCCACGCAACGATTCCAATTATCCAACGAGAGACGACCAAGGACATGATGATGGATGGAAGACATGTTCCAGCTGGAACCATGGTCAACATAAATATATATTGTCTGCACCACGCCAAGGAGGTGTGGCCTGATCCGGAGGAGTATCGACCGGACAGATTCTCTCCGGAAAATTTACAGAAGATGGATCCGTATGCCTTCTGTCCTTTTTCCGCCGGATCAAGGTCAGACATCAAGGCTATTCGCGATTGCGGATAAAATCCTCAGTGATTTAGGGGAAGGATGACATGTTTTTAAAGTTATTTCAATGTTTGACAACATCGTGTCTGACAGAACACTGGAAGACATAGTGATGGAGCCGTGTTAGTTGTTGTTTGGTTGCATGTCTTTAAAAATGCCACATCGCATGGCGACACTACTCATCATTCCGTTCTCTCTGAGTCAGTGAATTAGTGCCAGCTTAATTCTAGGAATTTAAGAAAGCTGTCCTTTCTGTCGATTGCTGTAGTCTTATAGTTATGTTCAAATTGTTGCCACTTCCTTGGTTATGAAGACTTTGTGTAGAGGAGAAAAACAAAGTAACAAATTTCTTGAACATTAGTTGCAAACTCCGCCACTGTCTTACTCTAACAATGCCTGTTACAAGTCTAGATAAAGCAGGAGTGCGAAGCTAAGCATCTTCGCTGTGATACAGCTTCGTAAAACAGAACTACCGCCATATTAGCAGGAAATGCCTAACCCAACACCTTGCGGGACTGAAATCAAGAAACACGAAATTTACTGAATGATATAATAATTTTTCCAGGAATTGCATCGGACAGCACTTCGCAATGCATGAGATGAAGTCAGTGATAGCAAAAATCATCAACAGGTGAGACAGAGTCATGAATCGCCGGCAAAACTCACCTATTACTGGCACAGTAACTCTCGTCTTACTGGCATCAATAAGTCAAACATGCTGAAGCTATGGATAGTTCAGAACTCTCCGTAGGCTACAGCCATAACTAATACATCCAAGTAGGCTATGAACATATGACCCTTGTGCTTAAAAATCTTAGCATTGGCTTCCTGTTCAGCAAAAAATCAGTTTCAAATTGGGACTCATAGTTTATGAAACTTTTAACTCTGGTCAGCCACAACGCTTAAAATCAGTTCTCATCCCTCACACTTATAATATTAATCAAGAAAAGTCTCCTGATGATCTTTCTATGGTCATGCATAAAACAAGAACTGTTCTAGGTGAACGAGTTTTTTCGTTTGCTGGACCTACTTTTTGGAACTCTCTGTCTTTCTCTGTCACTCACTGTCTCTCTCTCCCCGTCTCTATCTCCGTCTCTCTCTTTCTTTCTCTCTCTGTTCTTTCTACTCAGTTGCTTGTGTCAGTTTTTTCAACTTAAAACTCACTTCTTTCAAAACACTTGTCCTCTGTAAGCTGCCTATGTGTGTTACGGACTGATCTTCTGTATTTTGACTTGATTATCGTTTGGTTTTGGTGTGCTATCGGTTGATACCTTGTGCAACAGAAGTTACCAATTACAAGTACTGAATAATGGTGACTACATCCAAAATTCCAAATATGTGTAATAAATCTGATATGCAGTCCTATTATGCATTTATTTATATATAATGTAGGGTCTACCTCAGCAGAGGAATTATAATTATTAGTATGTAAGTCCGATAAAATTATTCCAATAAGGATGCTCTAAAAATGTCATTGTCAGTTTGTGTTCTGTGATATCAGATTCGACATTTCTTTGGATCCCGGAAGAGAAGTCAGACATCGAATCGCAATCGTCATGAAAGCCGAGGACGGAATCTACATGAAAGCAACGCCTAGAAACCATGTCTTCTGATTGTTCTAAATCATACCCTTCGATTCAACTACGTTAAAGACCACGTTCATAGTTTCGATATATCGTCTTAGTCTTACACAGTATGTACGGTCTGACAAAATAAACCTAAACACTGAACCATGCAGAAAGACAATTGCTGCAATATCTCTATTGTGGTTCAGAGTTACGAATTAAACTAATTTGTTTCAGCTTATTATCCACATTAAATTGACATCCGCTTTGCCTGTCTTGTCATGTTTCGACCAGGATTCGATAGCTTTAACTCTGATTTACCGGATTGTAACTTGGCATATCTGAAAAACAGATGTAAGTAAGTATATCCTTTATTCAAACAATTGCTGACTGCACTTTGGTGTGCATGAAAGTTTTAAGAATCGTGAACGAATCATCTTTATTGTAATAAGAACTTAAGTCATCCTGATTATAAATGTTTTTCCGTGCTAAGGTATCTCCTTCTGTGATTATTCTGTTGTGATTCGCAATGATAGCTCACTGGATATTACCGTCGACTCTTGCTTTATGCATCAAGATAGCAGCTTAATGGAAGTGAATACACGAGATTAGATCAGAAGAGATTTGAATTAGATTGGATTAGACCAGGTCAGACATAGAAGGAGAGAATCGTATGTCCTACTCTGTACGATATACATTCGGCGTTTTAGGTTCTCATACTAGTAGAAGGTCAAATAGATGGACAAGTGAACTAGCAGGGACTCGGGAAACTCGGTATTTAAATTAATGGCGTTGAATGATATCATAGTAGCAGAAACTCAAAGAAACAGATATACCGATTTCTAATACCTTAATTAAAATTAATGAAAAACACACGAACAGAAGCAAACCAGGACGCCGGAAAAAGTCGATCTTGAGAAACTCAGACAAACACAAAAGCGAGAAAGCAGAAACTCAAGCAAAATAACCACAAAAGGCATCCGAACAGGTAGCAGCGATTTGTTGGGTTCAAAGAAACTGCAATCGTATTCTTAAACTAGAAATTTTTAAGGGCTAATCTAAATCTTCGCGCAAAGCAACAACTTATTCATGAGCGATTCGACGTATCATAGCCTTAGAAGGGCTGTCCTGAGAGCGATGTCTAATGGAGGTCCGAGTCCGGTTCGCATATACCCAAATCCCAACCCGTACAGCAGGTCATAAATATAATGTAATAGTGAAACTAGAAGTTGGATGTGCGATAAAAACATGGTATTAATTCTAAATTATTGCAGTGACATTAGAAGCTGGTTGAGCATGTTTATAGCAGAAATAGAAGCTGGATCAGCGATTAAAAAATTATTTAAATGCTAAATTATTGCGGTAAAACTAGAAGTTGGATGAGCGATTAATATATTTTTTAGTACGCCTAGAGGTAGAAGTTGGATGAGGGCTGGAAATATGTTATAGTAGAAGTAGAAGTTGGATGAACGATGAAAACATGCCTACAAAATGTTTCGAATATTTATGAACTGCCATACCGGTTGGGATTTGGGTAAATACGTCCGGTTGCCAAAGAGACCAGGGAGAGAAGGCAGAGCAGCTGCTAGAGTCCATCCACCCGCTGCACCCACCGGATAACATATCAACAACAAGAACAACAACAACGGCAAGAACATCCTAATAACCGCCATAATTACCAGCGCCAGAAGGAAGTGACGCTGGTGATTGTTATAATAGTGGTGATTGGAATGCTCTTGTTGTTCGCGTTGTTGTCGTCGTTGTTGTTGTTGTTGTTGATGATGATGATGATGATGATGATGATGATGATGATGATGATGATGATGATGATGATGATGATGATGATGATGATGATGATGATGATGATGATTATGACGACGACAACTACGACGACGATGATTTTGATGATTTTTATGATGATGATGATGATGATGATGATGATGATGATGATGATGATGATGATGATGATGATGATGACGACGACGACGAAATCACGTTACAATAATGATGTAGGCAACATTGCGATGTATACATTTATATGTATACAGCGCATGAGTCGATCCAGGCGACGGAATGTTTGACAACATGTCATCTGATTGTTCTAGACCATAATTTATGGTGACTTTGCATTGCTCTCATCGTTATCAGCATTAATCGAATTTTTTGCTGTTTCAATATGTTGCGTAAATTTGGGAATTCCCAGTTTAAATTACTCTCTGTCAAATTATTTCTTTCTAATAAATTCAAGATTATAAGGCAAAGAATAATATCATCAGAGAATTTTGAATAGTATCGATTTTTGATGATAGAATTTGAGCCGTCCGAGTTGTTTCTGTGACACAGAAAACCAATTGTCGACTTGCTGGTGGCTGACATAAAGCATGCTACAGTTACTGTAGAGCTCCATATTATGCCAACTTTATCTGTGGGCTGCTATATTGTCTGTGGTGTTATCTCTGGTTTCCGCACCGATCAATATGTACGTTCGGCCAATGTTCATTAGGCTATACAGGTCGTAGCTGTAAAAAAAGAGATGGATAGACATATGCATAGTCACAATTTTGAGGCACTTATCACGTTAAATACTTTGCATATGCAAATCTTATGCATCGTCCTGCGTAGGCCTATACCGTTGTCATCACATTCGCGTTCCAGCTTGCGGACTTGAACTGAGCCATTTAGATTAAGAGTGGACCAAGTACATATGATTTCCATAGTACTTATTACTTGCACTGTTAATCTAAAGTGCTCAACTGATATAGCGCCTATACGAGTGCTGGTCCTTCTCAAGCATCATATGTCTCATGTTGAAAAATGTCCAAGATTTACATAAAACTACAATGCACATCAACAGACAAACGAACCCGCTCACAACACTGTCTTACCGCAAAAGCTCTCGGGTGAAATATTTTGAAACTGGAAGGTCTCTATTCGCAGATAGCTTCTCTTGACAGAATGCCACTCCCATCGTCAGGGTTCGTCGTCTGGACTGTGCTCGTCGGGTCTCTGCTTTACGGTCTCTTCATCATCATTCGGTTCTTCCATCGGATTCGACAACGTAATCGATGCTTTAAGAACTTTCCCGGTGAACCTCCACACTGGCTCTTAGGAAATCTTCATAAGGTAAGCAACTTGTTGGAAGAGTCTTAACATCTCTACAAACTATATAATATGTGTGGGCATGTGGGCATGTACGCATGCATGCGTACATGCCCACACACCCACACATATAGTTCATCATGTTTGCGTGTTTGTTTGTATAGGATGTATTTAGGTCTGCCTGGTCATTGTAATTGAATAATCCATAGTGCAAGACAAATTCATTCAGGGATTTATATCGCGCCTCTTCAAGACAACTACTCAGAGGTGCTCCCGACTCCAGCACGATCGAAAAGAGCAGTTTTAAAACGAGTGTAGAATGTGTCAGAAAGCGACCTAAGAAGCAGTCGCGTGCAGCTCGAGATCTTTTAAGAGACTTCTTCGAAGGTAACAGATTCATCGGGTTTATTCATAACCGACTTTTTTGTGACTGGTCCCCTCTGAGTAGGTAATAATTATTTGCACAGCATTTTTGGACTCTGTTAGACGTTATCCAAGATAACACATTCATCGGGTTGATATAGCTCAGACTACTAGGGCCTATAGTTTGTTTCGACTGAGCACATGTTTTCCCTACGGCTTAGTTTCGCCTGTACGCTGTAGAAATCTCGAAGTTATGATTACGACTACTGCTTACAACAAAAGTTAAGTTCATAATTTTGCAATTGTGTTTAACAAATTGACAAGTGGTTTGCCATCCTTTTGGACTAAACTGTAAGTTGCCTAACAACCTGCGACATGAGTTTCTCAGTCGACCTTGCTTCTTTGCTGCAAGCACTTGAAGACTATTTTGTTCGATCGTGATTTCATTACTTAAGTCCGGAAGTGAATCTGATGAGCAAGTGGCCCTATATAAATTTGCAATTGCAAATACAACGATGACTATAACAGTTGCGCATTGGGCGTGTGATCCATCTAGGCGTCATTCTTAACTGCCGGATTTGAGCGAGGAGCGCCTCTCAGTGTTCTTGGAGCCTGGAAGGGCTATATATAAATCCTCTGAATGAACAAAAACAGTTGAGAGTGGTTAAGCCTATTTGTTTTATAATTCTAGTTTCCAGGTCTCAACGAGGAGGGCCTTACTTGGATGAAGAATTTCAATGCGCAGTTCACAGAGGGCTTCTCGATTTTTTGGGGTGGTCCATTCATACCTACCGTTTCCGTGTTTCATCCGAAAAGTGTGAAACTTATCCTGAAAACTGCGGGTATGTAACTAAGTTCATCTGGGTAACTGGCGGATGATCGCCACTCCCGATCGCGTTCGGGAGAGGATATAATTATAACCGGAGTAACCTCTGTATAAGCCCTTGACCTTGACCTAAATAAATTTATCATCATTGTTCTCTGCTCTGTTACTGTTCTTTGAGGTTTTATCAGAGGATAGAACCTATAAATGTGGTTTACCTAGACTCTGCCAAGGCAAACTACATCGCGTCAGACTGGTCTACAAGAATGCGGGTTTAAAGGGCAATTCACAGATCATAGTCAGTAGTCATTCAGAAGGCAAAGGCTGCAGCATAGGAGATAATATTCTGACTCGACAATACTGCCAAGCGGAGTTCTACAAGAGCTAATGCTGGTCGTAATTTTAATTAACCACATAAAATTATATGATTGGATTTTTCTAAACCTTAAGATATTGTGGATGATATAAAAATACGGAATGAGCAGTGGTTGCTGAAGCAGGAGACAAATCCAGAATATCTGAACGATATTCACTAGGTCACTCACGTCACTGGGCTGGAAAATGCTTATAATGTGCAAAGCAGCACATTGATGCATATCGGGAGCAGAAGGTAAAACGAAAAAGAAAGTCGAGTTTAAAGTAAGCACGAAGAAAGAGATTTGGAAGGGATTGTGCATTAATGCTAAAACTTAAAGGAAGTGATTGTGTATTAATGCTAAAACTTAAAGAAAGTGATTGTGTATTAATGCTAAAACTTGAAGGAAGTGATTGTGTATTAATGCTAAAACTTAAAGGAAGTGATTGTGTATTAATGCTAAAACTTAAAGGAAGTGATTGTTTATTAATGCTAAAACTTAAAGGAAGTGATTGTGTATTAATGCTAAAACTTAAAGGAAGTGATTGTGTATTAATGCTAAAACTTAAAGGAAGTAATTGTGTATTAATGCTAAAACTTAAAGGAAGTGATTGTGTATTAATGCTAAAACTTAAAGGAAGTGATTGTGTATTAATGCTAAAACTTAAAGGAAGTGATTGCGTATTAATGCTAAAACTTAAAGGAAGTGATTGTGTATTAATGCTAAAACTTAAAAGAAGTGATTGTGTATAAGTGCTAAACCTTAACTGACAATTACGCAGTATGATTACAAATCAGTATGAACGGATGATCACAGGTTATTACAGGATTCGAATTTAACTGTCTACGACAGCCATGCAAGGCGCCCATCACATTATGCATCTCATTTTACCAACGCGCCATCTCGCGAATGATAGGCTGAGTGTACCTTTGGGAGGGTACGGGAAGCGATCCCGATATCTACTGCTCTTCTCGCCAGTGATGTTACCACTACACTATGGACCCCATAACTCATTCGTTCATCCGTGCCTATTCAGCTTATTTATCAATAAGTTCTTTCAAAATCGCAATTCCACTGTCTGACACTAATTCTTGATTGATGTTTCAGAACCGAAGGCGCTCAAAGTGGGAGGGTACTTCAACGTTCGTCCGTGGTTGGGCGATGGTCTGCTATTGAGTGGGGGCAAAAAGTGGGAGAGGAATCGTCGGCTGCTCAACCCAGCCTTCCATTTCAACATTCTGCGATCTTACGTGGTGGTCTACAACCGATGCACCGACATACTCATCGTGAGTGTTTTATGATTTTGATATGATCTGATCCCATCAGATATGATCTGACCTAATATAATCTGGTATAATCTATGCTAATCTAATCCGATCTGAGCTATCAGATCTGACCTGAACTGATCGAATCTGACCTCATCGGATCTGATAAAGTCTAATCTAATCTTCCTTTTGGTTCTCTGTCTTTAGGCAGGTTCGTACTTCGAACGTCGTCATTCGTCTCGTTTCCCAACCATTTCCTTCAGCTTGCTGTAACCTTCTGTGATCATCCAGCTGACACTCTCCATCCTTAGCCATATCCACATCTCGAAATTCTGTGATCTTCTTATATCCTCCTCCCTCATTGTCCAAGTGTCTGATCCGTAAAGTATTACATTCCATATCACAGACTTGACCATTCGCTTCTTCAAGTTTTTGTTCAACTTCTCTGTCATTAATTCCTTTCTTTTATGGACGGCGTTTTTTCCCAAAGCTATTCTTCTCTTTATTTCAAAATGGCACTTTGTATCTTTTGTGATCGTACTTCCTAGTTCCTAGGTAGCAGATTTTCTCGACTTGTTCTAGTTTTTCTATCTACAGGGTGGCTCAATAAAAATTGTCTCACAGGACAGTGCAATTTCTCAGCAACCAGTTGAGGGTTTTCTATGAAGATTATAGGATTTACAGGGGACAGAGCTTTCAACATATTCTGAGAATTTCACCGAAAACGTTTCATTAAATCAAAAATTATAGCTGTTTAAATACATTTTCTGTATTTTCAAACATACTCAGAAAAATGGACAATCACGCTTAATTGTCAATGTCAAAATTACAGCATCTTTCATAACGAAATCAGAAATCGGTTAAACAGCTTATCCCAAAGCATGTTCGAACAAAGTGTCAACCCTCATTCATCACACAAGTTCAAAGTCTTTTTTGTAAAGCTCAGTATGGCCTTCCTGATTAGGTCGCTGAAGAACTGATAGTTCCAGAGAGTAAGAGGGGCAGAGTAGATGTTCTTTGACAAAACTCTGGCACACCCTTTCAGCTAAACAGAGTCCAGAAGAACACTCTGACACACCCTTTCAGTTAAACTCAGAACGCAGGAGAAGGAATGACAGAATTGGTTTCCTTCTTGATCCGTAAATGGTGAATTTCTTGTTTTTATTGAATAGGATAAACTCGAGAAATTTGCCGAAAGAAACGAATATTTTGAAGTCTTTACTCACATCAGTCTGTTGACCCTTGATGTCATTCTGAGATGCGCATTCAGCTACGACAACGACTGCCAGCTCAAAGGGTATTCGCTGTTCTAATTAAGAAGGTTAAGTTATGTAACGTTATGCTATGGTGTGCTACGTTGAGTTATGCGTTGATATGTTAGTGTCGATTGGGTGTTTCTTTCTACTTGATGTAAACGAATTATAGTATTTTTGTAGACGTAATATAGGCCTAATATTAATTAGCAAGTTCTTTAAAGCGGGCGCGTAATGCACAAGGCATTAACCGACAGCTTATCAAAAACAAGCCATAATCAGGTCAACATCCAGAAAGTCAACTCAATAGTTGAAAGAGGACATCGTTTTTTTTTGGATAAGCGTTTTGAAATGTTGATTGTTAAGTTGAGAACGAAATGACCAAATTTAACGGAGGAGGATAGAGGGAGGGAAATCCAAGTCTATACAGTATGTCCAACAACTGAGAAGCTCGTTCACCCAAAACATTTTTAGGTCCACATATGACTACAGAAAGGACTTTGTTGATAATAGGCTATACCTTGTTGAATAGTGAGAATGCGTTATTTCGCTGTCCAAGCTTTGTCTGTGAAGAGTCAAGGCCAGGTCACGAGGGACAAAGCAACCCTGTTGATCCTCTTCTAGGAATGTGACGGAGTAGTCGGATAATACTTCATTCGGAATTTTACTTTAGCGCTGAATACAACGTCATTTTTTATGCAGACATTTGGCGCAACCAGAATAGATCTTTTTGTTTTTCACTTTAGGGAGAGTCATCCGTACGTCAAAGCTGTTAATTCCCTCGCCGATGCAGCTGTGTACCGATCCATGTAAGCATGACAGACCGAATACAGACCAATCCATGTATATTTATATGCTGTTTTATATGTATACAAATATATTATATTTGTATATGAGATGTGACAGTCATAGCTGCTGAGAGCGGACCTGAGAAAAAGAAGTGTAACTTCTGGCTTCGTTATTTTACTGTACAAGTCGATTATTAACGGCAACGTATTCCTAATAATGGTCGACAGGCGTCAGCAAAAGCAGTCATATTTATTTATAGGTTTGTGGAGATCCTGTTCTCATGAGAGTCGATTGGTGCAGTGTGATTCTCCTTACAGATTTTATTTTAGTTACAGTTATAGTTAATGTTTTTTTAAATTTTAGTTATTGTCATAGTAAGAGTTAGTATTATTTTTTAGTTTTAGTTATAGTTATAGTTAATGGATTTTTATTTTAGTTAATATTAGTTACTACTTAGTTACAATAATTAAGGCTATAAGCAAAATTGTGCGTATTAACAATTTAACATGCTATTTCACAATTTGCTCAGAGCTAGGAAAGCCTTTGAAGCATGATTACATTCAGCTTCCTGAATACACGAGTTTCCACATATGACAAATTGCATAATAAAAATGTCGCATTTTTCGTTCTTATTTATGTCGATTCGTCCATATTGCACTGCCTATTTTTATTTTTTTATTAACGAAAATAAAGATGAATTTTCGTTATTGTTATTTTCGTTATAGTTATAGTTATAGTTAATGATATTTTTTAGTTATAGTTATGGTTATCGTTAACGAAATCATTTTATTTTCGTTAACGAACATTTTCGTTATCGTTATCGTTAACGAGAATCACTCTGGATTGGTGGGTTTGTTTTTATGAGTATGATTTGTGAATATGCCCCTTGCCTGTGTGGAGCAGTCTTCCCAATATTATGTTACCCTCTCTGGAGACATTAAAATCACAGCTAGGGACCTATATTTTTCAACTATCAATTGGCTGTCATTGATATCTTTGAACTCCTATACAGCGCCCTTTCCTTAAACCTTGGTTATGAATGATACGGCGCTATATAAATCGTCTTCTATTATTATTATTATTATTATTATTATTATTATTATTATTATTATTATTATTATTATTATTATTATTATTATTATTATCATTATTATTTAATAATATTTTAACTCGGAAACATCACAGATATCTGGAACTGTCCTTGAACTATGGTTGTTGTTGTTGTTGTTACTATTATTGTTGTTATTATTATTATTATTATCATCATTATTATTATGTCGCAGGTTGCTAGGCAACTTATGCCAGCAGGATGGACCGACCACAGCAAACTGCTATGCTGGACCGTGGAAATTCAGGCTGGTGGCACAACCAAGTCGGGAATTATTATTATTATTATTATTATTATTATTATTATTATTATTATTATTATTATTATTATTATTATTATTATTTTAAAATCAGAGTTCTAGGGTCCCATTGTGCCAAGGCATGCGACAGCGTTGAACCGCTGGACCGTAACAGAGAGTTTTTGAAACAGGAAGAAGGTTTCTTGTTGATCTTGCTGTTGTTCTGGTCAACCGTCTGCCGAGTTCCTTGATGAAAGCCAGGCCATCCTGGTCAGTGGCGTAGCCAGGAATTTATGATGGGGGGGTTTTGGGATTGGTAAATTTTTTTGCATAGTTGACCTAACGGTTGCCGACCTATGCCAGCTCCGTCCCGAGTGAACAAAACACAGTATTTACAAAATGCACCCTGTTCCAAATCAGAGAATGCCAAATATTTCAACTGAGAAAACCAATGGTATTTAACATAGTTGTTAAAAACGGTAAAATCAAAATAAAAAACGGAAAAAAACGTCGTTTTATTGAAAAAAATAAAAAACGAGAAAAAAACGGAAAAGAAAATAATTTGACTTTTCTACATCGCATTTTGAATAACTTAGAAATTAAAAAAACTGTTATAAATTTTATTTACTGTACAGTGCTGTTTATATCAACTGTTGAATATCCCAGTCTGCCTGTTATTTATGTTTAGCAACGACATTATTCTGAGTTTCTTAAAGTATGTGCTAGTGCTTTGGTTGTATTTAAGACCACAAATAATACGTACAATATGCTTCTGTAATATTGTAAGTCTTGTCAGGTGCGAGGGGTAGTTTGATGCCCATACAATATTGCAATAGGAGAGGTAAGGAAGAATGAGAGTGTTGTACAAGTTCATAAGGATAGGTCTCTGTAATACATGTCGAATCCGAGAAATGATGCCTATGTTTTTGGCCACTTTTTTGGCTATTATTGAGACATGATCATTAAACGTTAAATGCTCATCAACATATACACCTAAAAATGTTGTAGTAGTGACCTGAGTAATTTCTTTGTTATCAATTTTTATACTAGAATCAAGAACAGGGAGAATTTTCGTTTTAGATCTAAATATAATATAATTAGTCTTGGATAAATTTAAGGATAATATATTGGCTTTCAATTCCAAATAGTTCAAAATACTATTACTCGGTCATTTTTAGACATGGCGTTAATGAAACTGTTTCGCTTTAAAGAGTATAATAACCTGTATATTTTTTAACTTAATATATGTGAACAATTTTTCTAAACCGCCGAAAAATTTATATTTTCGTAAAAATGTATGCTCTCGTTTACTACCGAAACAACAAAGACGCTAAATATTAAATAATGACGTCATTCGCTGTAACCTTAAAGTACGGAGACAACGTATGGGACATCAGAAAAATAACGGAAATAAAATTTAATTATTACAGAAAATAAATTTAAATAATACAAAGGGAATAAAGTAATAAAGAGAATAAAGTAAGAAAAACAATTGTTACTAACAGTTGCTTTGTTTCTTCTTATTTAAAAATTTTTTCCCCTAAGCCAATGGGGGGGGTTTAACCCCCCCCAAACCCCCCCTTGCCTACGCCACTGATCCTGGTCCAAAGGTCCCATCGTCTCTATTGCTATTGGGGTAATAATGTATCTTATTTGAAGCTCCTCGTATTTTTTCTTCTTTCTAGTCGCAGCTATTTCCGCCGCTCCTCCCGCCGCTACAGCTGTCTCGTTTACAGCTTCATTTATTATTATTATTTATTATTATTATTATTATTATTATTATTATTATTATTATTATTATTATTATTATTATTATTATTATTATTATTATTATTATTATTATTATTATTATTATTATTATTATTATTGTATTGTATTGTATTGTATTGTATTTGAACACTTGTTATAGCGCCCCTACCAGATTGCCCATTCAGAGGCGCTCCCGACTACTGCGCGAACGCTGAATCGGAGTTTCACGCCGAAGCGCATGAGCAATAATGCGAGTGAAGGACTTGCCCAGGGTCCCTACGCGGCGACTTTGAGGTGGATCCGAACCCGCAACCCTCCAGCTGCAAGTCACCGAACATACCCCTATACCACCGCGCCCCAGTATATTGTGTTGTGCTGTATTGTATTGTATTGTACTCCACGTTTATATTGCGACCGAGCCACCCGCAGTCAACTATTACTATTACTATTATTATTATTATTATTATTATTATTATTATTATTATTATTATTATTATTATTATTATTATTATTATTATTATTATTATTATTATTATTATTAATACTATTATTATTATTATTATTATTATTATTATTATTATTATTATTATTATTATTATTATTATTATTATTATTATCATTATTATTATTATTATTATTATTATTATTATTATTATCTCGACGAGAACTTTCTGTCGTTGAGGTAAGCAGAATAGGAGGAGGAGGAGGCAGAGGGGAGGAAAGGAGGAGGAGAAGAAGAGTTGGAGGAGGAAGAAGAGGGGGAGATTTTGAAGAGATTTATTAGATTAAAATGCATTGGTATGATCTGCAAAAATTAAGAAATGACAACTTTATGAGGAAATTGAAATATCATTTTATGTCAGGAAAAGCAATGGACCTAATATCGAATATTTTGGTATTCCACATCTTACATCTACAAGTAATTGTTCCGAAAGGCGGTTATATAATGAGTCGAGTTGCTTTCTGTTTTGAAGATAGTCAGAGAACCATGCAAGTCTTAGTCCTCTTACACCATAGTGCTCAAGTATTTATGAGAATTTTATGATCAACAGTGTCGAAGGCTTTGGCGAAGTCAAAAAAATTCCCAATTTGTTTTATTATTTTTAATTTCAAGACAATCTATTTCAAAGGAGTCAGGGTTATGGACGGTTTCATTTTTGTTTATTATATTTTTTTATTACTGGCCAGGTTTTCATTAGACTATTTTCACACACGTTCCTGTTTATTAACTGGTGAGCCAAGTGCTTCGTTGTCTCAAGACCTCTTTCTTTTCTCTGGGTCTCTCGCACTGGGAGAGCGCCTATGATTATTTTTGCACTGCGAGAGGCGCTATATAAATTGATAGATACAATGCAATACAATACCATGCAGTTTTAATCAGGAATTCAATCTATATATATATATATTATATGCGTTAGCCAATAGTTCATTATTATTAGGATATAATACATTTACTTTTAGAAATGAATTTTGAATTTGAATTTGTTTTGAATTGATTACCTGTCTATTTGATTAACAGAAATCTGTGGTTATTCTCGGACTTCATCTTCTATTTAACACCAACCGGTAGACAGTTCAGAAGAGATTGTGACTTCGTACACGGCGTTTCAGATGAAATCATTCGAAACAGAAAGGCAACGCTGGTATGCATGCTTATATATATGTATGTAACAGGACACTTTATATAACGCATTTTAGGACCTCATAAAAGTTGTACCTATTACTATCTAACAGTTCTAAGAAAGTGCTTTTTAAGACAGTTCGCAAATGCACGTAGCACAGAGTCAGAGTCAACTTTACGTAAAATCAGTAAAAGAGCGTTGCATGCACGTGGATGTCCCAGCAGATGGCCCAGCACATGAGAAGGCACGATTGACTCGAGTTGAAGTGCGACAGTGTGGAACCTGCATATCCCCATGAACTTAAAAAAGAATGAATGAGGAACTAAGTACGATACACATGTACAAATACAAGAGTACTGTAAGGATGTAGAAATAATTTATAGGCTAATTGTTTCGTCTTTACGTAATTCAGATTCTCTTTACTTCCCGTTCTCAAAACAAATAAAATAGTGATGATGATGATGAGGAAGAGGAGGAAGAGGAGGAGGAGGAAGAGGAATAGGAGGAGGAGAACAATGATGATGTGATGATGATCGCAATGAAACATGACTTACAACACAACTGCAGCAACAACAACACTCAGCACAACACTGTCAACATTCTCGTCCATGCACGGGCTGTCATGTGCTAGGGTTGACTTCAGCAATTCCATCTATGCTGGTCTCTCTTCACTGAAATTTTCCAAGTTGCACTCAGTACTTAACGCTTCCTCCCGCCTTATTATTGGTCTCCAGAAATTTGCTCACAAATCTGCCTTCATTCGGGAAACTTCCCACTGGCTTCCAGTGCGCCAGAGCATTTAATTCAGAATTCTAGTACTTATGCGCAACTCTCTGTTCGGTGTAGCTCCTTCATACCTCCGTACCTCTTGTACCTCGGTCTCTTCACTTCATGGTCGGCCGATAGAGGTCTTCTGGTCGTTCCCCGCATGCACAGTGCTACTGCTCAATCCAGAAGCTTTGCTTACCTCGGGCCCTCTAGCTGGAACCACCTCGGCAGCAACATCGGTTAGAGCTCTTCAGCATTCCTCTTCCACTTGTTAGGAAACTCCTGAAGACTATCTTCTTTATAATGACAGCACTGACTTGGGTCGGGAGCACCTCTGTATCTCTGAGCGGTGCTATATAAATGCTCAGTTACAAATACAACAACAGTGGCAGCAACAAGAGCGATATGATCACTTTTATGGATTTTATCTTTTGAGTTGAACCATGCAATTAATTGTGATCTTAATTTGCTTCTGTATTCATTTTATTGTAGGAAGCACTTGACAAAGAGGCCATCGCGAAAAATCGTTACCTGGACTTCTTGGACATCCTGCTGACCGCAAGAGACTCGGATGGACATGGGCTGACCAACCAAGAGATCAGAGATGAAGCCGATACTTTTCTCTTTGAAGGTCAGGCTTTAGGTCCTACATGTATTTGTGAGCGTACATTAATAAAGCTCTTTTAAAGTGCCTTTCAAAGACATGCAGTCCTATATACCCTGTCATAGGGTCATATATAATAGAGGACCAAAATTATTGGTTAAAAAAGAGCATTAGAATAGAGATTATTAAATACCTCGTGGAAACGTTACTGGGTCGATGGTAAAATACCTTGAAATTCTGCCAAAAGTCGGAAATAATTACTGATTAAAGAATTATCAGCCGAACTTTAACGAAGAGAAATTAAAATGTTAAACAATAGCTGACGATTTACACTGTAGAGCAGGAGGTGTCAAGAAGTGTATTGAATTATATAGGTTAATGAATGTTATGAATGTTGTAATTAACAGCTGAAGCATAATTATATCACAGTATAAAGAACTGTTTCAACAGGGCACGATACGACATCGAGTGCGATATCATGGACTCTCTATTCACTGGCCAAATATCCGGAACATTTGAAACGATGTCAAGAGGAAGTGGAAGAAGTTCTGAAGGAAAAATCTAACAAAGACATCGATTAGTAGGCACACCAGATTTTTTGTAATAGCCATATTGCATCGCAGAACGAGTTGCTAATATCTTTATAATATTAGCTTTAATATAATAATTATGCTGACCACTTAATTACATAGGAAACGAACCTGCTTTACTAGTTAATAGTGTGTGATGGAATGTAATTCCCAAGGCCTATAAGTTTTATTGTCCAGACTTATAATTTATTTAAGGTAATCTGATTATCTTTCTGCGGTCAAACCTAAACCGAAAACTGTATTTTGTGCTTTTCGGTTTCTATACCTAGATTCTGAAACTTTCTTCCCTTAGTTATTCGTCTTGATCAATCGTTTACATCAATTCGTTTTTCCTCAATTTAAAACTTACCTTTTTCAGGCTGCTTAACTAACATCCATAGGATTCGGCCTCTATCTTACTGGCGTGATCTTTTGGATTCTGATCTCGTAACTTCTTGGTTTTGGTGTGGTATCGATTGATGCTTGTGTAGTGTGTACTATACATCGTCAATGTACAAGTTTCTAATTAACTAATATAATGTACATGTAGTTACCTTTAACCTTTATGCTTAAATGTTATTCTCCAATATACATGCATTAGGCTACTGGTATGTATGTCAGGGTACCGCAAGAAACAAGCAAACGAATTACATGTAGGCCTAATTGTAATTGTAATCGAACATTTATATAGCGCTGCTCAAAAAATCATCAGCGCTCTCGACCTGGTTCTAGGACGATTGGTCATAGGACGATTGGTCATAGGACGATTGGTCATAGGACGATTGGTCATACGGACGATTGGTCATACGGACGATTGGTCATAGGACGATTGGTCATAGGGCCTACCGGTCATAGGTCCTATCGGCGATGGGACTATCGAAGGCTATCGAAGGCTAAAACAAAGAAGTTTTTAAAACATGAAAACTATTTACTGGATCATTTTACTGTGAAATACGTAAATACAAAATACGAACAATACGTAAAAGTCTAGAACGTCAGCAGATTTGGCTTTCCTCGCTTGGAGATGCCGAACTGCCTTCCATATCTGTAGCAAAACTTGCTTTAAGAAAAGTTTCTTACTATACTTTATATACTATAATACTTCTTGACTCTTTCACTGCAAATGAATGTGTTGCTTTGGTTTCATTGCCTTTTATACCTGAGTAAGATGCGGGTGAAACGTTTATTTTTTATATCAATCTCCATTCTTTGAAGTGCGTAGGACTTTGATGTGCGTTTATCTAGTGAATGTTAAGTTCTTTGAAGTGAGTTGATCCCTGTAAGTATTACCCTGATAAGTGTCTTGATTGGCACTTATTGTATTTGTCTAAAAACGATGTATGCCCCGGTGCGTTAAGGTTAAAACTAAGAATGTCCATAACTAACGACTACAACGAATTATGTCGGTTTATTAGCGGCATATGACCAATCGTCCTATGACCAATCGTCCGTATGACCAATCGTCCATATGACCCATCGTCCTATGACCAATCGTCCTATGACCAATCGTCCTATGACCAATCGTCCGGATACCCTCGACCTGCTTCAGTGCCTGAGGAAGGGAACAGGAAAGTCTTAAGGTGTCTACGGAACTGGAAAGGTGAGAGAGCTAGTAACTCAAGGCGAAGAGACTGGGGAAGAGAGTTCCAAGCTGATGGGCCAACACGGGCAAAGAACCTAGAGTGGGCCGTAGCAGAGCGCATGCGAGGGACAACCATAAGGCCACGGGTCGAAGATCGTAAAGAGGCCCTCGCAGGTAAGGAGGAGACAAAGGTGCAAAAAGACCTCAGGTAGGATGGGGCCACCCCAACAATGCAGTTACGCATGAGGGAAAGGATTTTGAACTGTACCCGCTGTTGGATAGGGAGCCAGTGAAGGGTTTCCGGAATATAGCCTGAGATATGGGAAAACTTTGGAATGTCGCCTATAAGCAGAGCTGCTGCATTAAGAATAGACTGGAGTTTGTGAGTATTAGAGGCGGAGTGTCCAATGTATGAAGCGTTCCCAAAGTCAACCCGACATTTGCCTAGTGCTTTTTGGGGAGTTTCTGTTGAGGCAAGCGAGCACTGTACATGTTGTTACGTTTCACCTTTATGCTTCAGATTAGTTTTTATGAAGGCGTGTTACTTGTGTTACCTTTTACCTTTAGTGACGACCTTCCGAAAATGAAGTACCTGACGATGTGTATCAAGGAGTCTCTGCGTATCCACACAACGATTCCAATTATCCAACGAGAGACGACCAAGGACATGACGATCGGTGGAAGACATGTTCCAGCTGGAACCATTGTCAGCATTAATATCTACTGTCTGCACCACAACAGAGAGGTATGGCCTGATCCGGAGGAGTATCGACCGGACAGATTCTCTCCAGAAAATTTACAGAATATGGATCCGTATGCCTTCTGTCCCTTTTCCGCCGGATCAAGGTCAGACATCAAGGCTATTCAATATTGACGACAATTCTCAGTGAGGTCAAGGTCACGGTTTTCTTAACAGCAGTGATCAAGGGAATGATGCAGGGTTGTCAGTTATTTTAATGTTTGACTTCATCGTGTGTTTGATAAGACACTGGAATACAACGTGATCGAGCAGTGTTATTTTTTGGTTGGCTGCATGTCTTTAGAAAGCGACATCACCTGATGATCACTCATCACTTCATTCCACTGAGTCAGTGAATTTGTGCTAGCTTAATTCTAGGATTTAAGAAAGCTGTCATTTCTGTTAATTGCTGTAGTCTTATTGCTATCTTTCAATTGTTACCAGGTCCTTGGTCATGAAGATTTTGCATATAGGAGGAAAACGAAGTAATAATTTCCATGAATATTAGTTGAAAGAAAACACCGCTAATGCCGTACTCTAATGATGCTTGTCCCGAGTCTAGAGGGGGAGGTCGAAGCTAAGCATCTTCGCTGTGATACAGTTTCGTAAAACAGAAACTACCGCCCTATTCGCAAGAGCTGCATAGTCCAAGACCTTGCAGGACTGAAATGTAGAAACACGAAATTTACGGAATGATATAATAACTTTTGTAGGAATTGCATTGGGCAGCACTTCGCAATGAATGAGATGAAGACAGCGATAGCAAAAATCATCAGCAGGTGAGAGAGAGTCATGAATCACATACACACTCACCTATCATCAAACCCACAAATCTCCCCATTTTCAGTCTGTATATCTTAAGCTTCAATCAGCAGAACCTGCACTTCTTGCTGTTCATAATGACTTCATATGCTCAATAGATGGGTTAAGATGATGACAATTGTTCTTCTTGAATTGTCTGCTGCTTTTGATACTGTGGTCACTCTCTTCTTCTACATAGTCTCAAGCACTGGTTTGGGATCTTTGGCCCTGCAGGCCTGCACTTAGTTGAGTTAGTACTTATCTTGGTTCATGCACTCAATCAGTGTATTTAAGTGGTAATTATTCGCCTAGTACTTTTTGTTTTGGTGTGCCATCGGTGGATTTGGTGTGCCATCGGTTGATGCCTTGTGCAATATAAGTTACCAGTTACAGTAGGGGAGAGTGCTACAAGATGCCCAGGGTGAATAAGACGCCCACCCCCTTTAAAACGTATAGAACTATACAGATTCGTATTTTAGTTGTGTGTTTGCATGCAGCGAATTCGTGCGAACCTTCCTTAACTGTAAAGTTTCAATATTCGAGATATTAGCGTGATTAATCAATTTTCTAAATTTTTACTACTTCTGCGTAAGTACACATTTATGAATATGACTAATTTTCTCTTTAACCTTACGTACTGCCAAGGCGCGATTTTCGACGTTTATTTTGGATCCATTTAAAGTTGTTTTTAAGGTTTTATCAAACTTGTAAACATTGATATAGTTAAATAAAATGGCGTCAGTAGAGAAGGACTGGAAAATTACAAGAAGCTCATGGGCGTCTTGAATGTATAGGACTCACAGAGATTACAAGATGCCCATGGGCGTCTTGAATGTATGGGACTCATAGAGATTACAAGATGCCCATGCATGGGCGTCTTGAATGAATAGGAAGCATAGAGATTACACGGTGCCCAGTCATAATGTCTCCTTCTACTGCAAGAATAGGTACAATTACATGTACTTGCACATTTATCAGTGGTTATTGACTCTATTTTAACTATTGCAAAAATAAAAGAGATTGAGAGTACAAAAAGGAAAACAGATGTCTGAGGTCTTTACCAGTTCAGTGAATTTACCATAGAAAAAGAAGTTACTAGAACGGTCACGAAAGATAAAGATGAAACAATGCCAAAACAGACTAAATCTGTGGCAAGCTGTAAGGACACTGCATTTTCAGAGACAGTTGCAGCAAAAAACAAAACGAAGGAATTAAAGAATAAAAACAAACTTAAATGCAGGCAAGACAAACCAAGGGGAAGAAAAGCAAGAAGTGGTGTCCTGGAACACCAACCAAAAAAGACAAACAATATGCTTAGTAGCTTTAGGGTATTTTAGTTTATGGTTCAGTTTGTTTAGTTCAGATACAGTTTACTTCTTTAGTCTATAAAATGCATGATTGCCATACCACTTGCTTAAGTCATTTTCCATTGTTCCAAGATGCCCATCCTATGGGCGTCTTGTAGTACGGGGTTCCTAAGATGCCCAGTTTGAAGACATCTACATTTTTAAATTTACAGATATGATCTTATTGAATTAACTTCTATAGTTGCTGTAGTTGCTTTATTAATGATCAGTCTTTGCATTGGGTACAAACATGTACTTCTCTTGCAATCCACACTGAAGAAACTCGCAATTTTCTTTAGCGTGGGCATCTTGGAGCACCCTCCCCTAACTGTTATAAAGTAATGCTGATTACATCGAAATCTGTGTAATAAGTGTTACATGCAGTCCTACATGTATAATAATATGCAATTATTCGAGCTTGGCTGAGGATTAATATAGTACGTAAGTCAGATAAAATTATTCCAATAAGGATGAAGTAAATGACGTCATTGTCAATTTGTATTGTACGATGTCAGATTCGACATTTCTTTGGATCCAGGAAGAGAAGTCAAACACCGATTATCGCTCGTCATGAAAGCCGAGGACGGAATCTACATGAAAGCAACGCCAAGAAATAATGTCATCTGATTGTTCTACACTATGCCTTTCGAATCAACTACGTTCAAGACTACGTTCCTAGTTTCGAGATATCGTCTTAGTGTTACACACTAAGCACGCTCTGAGAGAATAAACTTAAACACTCAACCATGCAAAAAGACAATAATTGCTGTAGTATCTGTATTGTGGTTCAGAGCTCGGAATAGCTTATTATCCAATTTAAGTGACTCCCTCTGTGTCTGTCTTGTCATATTTCGACCTAGATTCGATAGCTTTAACTCTGGTATCTCTGATTAACCGGATTTTGACTTGGAATAAAGAAACAGATATGATTTGCATTTTGCACTGAAAGCTCACTGAAAATTACAGTCGACTGGTGGGTGCTTTATGCATTAAGATAGCAGCTTTATGGAAGTGATTAGATGAACTCTGATAAGAAGAGATTAGAATTAGATTAGATTAGATTAGATTAGATTAGAATTAGATTAGATTAGATTAGATTAGAATTAGATTAGATTAGATTAGAATTAGATTAGAATTAGATTAGATTAGATTAGAATTAGATTAGATTAGATTAGAATTAGATTAGAATTAGATTAGATTAGAATTAGATTAGATTAGATTAGATTAGATTAGAATTAGATTAGATTAGATTAGATTAGATTAGAATTAGATTAGATTAGATTAGAATTAGATTAGATTAGGCCAGATTTTACCGATGAAGCTTTGGTTCTTCAGTTACGTTTGTTCATTATTCTCTGGCCTCAGTCAATCTCTTTGTTTCTTTCCCTGTCTCAGTATCTCTGTTTAAACTTTCGCTACTTCTGTCTGTCTTGATCTCTTCATGTAAGTTGGGTGACATACCAACGTCACTGCAGTGTGACATAGGCCTACAGACGCCACTACGCTTCCGTCGTTTCACAGTTATTTTCGTCGACTTCGACCAGATAATGACGTCATTGGCATCGGCATTATCTTAGCTTTCTTGGCAACAAAGAAATGTCACACATATTGTGGCGAGAATCGCCATTTCTATTAGTTACATTTTTTTCATTTTACCATGTATTCCTGTAGACAATTGTCCCGGTTCATATTTGGACGTTACTGAGTGCATTTAACGCGATCTAGCTACCTGTACATTTTAACCGGTTCGATTATCAAGTCACGTAGTGAATTTTACACTATACTGTATTTCTACTAATATTTGTGCCGATCATGATTGCAGTGTCATTGAGTGTATTTTACAGTTACTTGTATTGACAGTCAGATTGGTTCAGATTTGTGGTTATTAAGTACATTTTGCGTGCTGTCAGAATGGAAATGTTAACTGGTTCTATTCTAGTAGAACCAAGTAGGCCTAAATTTTACCTGCGAAAACCGGTTCGAATCCGGGAAATTAGAACCCTTTGGTACCAATGATTAGATGGGCGGTGCGAATTTGACTTGAACCGCCATGTAGAACGACCTTCTATAACGGTGTTTTTGAACACTTGGTGACTGTTAAACAGTACAAGGGCCGTAGTTTTAGACAAGAGGACACACGATTCGACACGCGACCCGAAAGACGGTTCGACACACGACACAAGAAGACACAAGAGACGAGACAGTCTGGTGTAACGGTGGTAGAAAGAGTGCTGCGATTAATAAAGCACCCTGCGTAAAATTAACATGTTCTTAGAAGTTAAGATAGTGTCTTGTTCAGTACAACTCAGTTAGCTGACTCTAGAGTGCATCTTGAGAATGTAGCCTTTAAAGCTGCACTAGTCTTGTAGACTAAACCTCTCAACCACCAATTTGCATAATTGACGAAACTCGTCGTTCGCGAAAAATGTTAGTGTCCACCGTTCTTGACCTAGTGATTTGCGAAAACTGATCAACAAAGGTTCATTATTTTGTTTAAATTAGATTACTGTGACCTAATTTCACGACCAGAAACATAATGTCATCAACAATTTCAAGGTGACCAGCAGGCCTCATGTAATCTAATCTAATTAAGATTCCTCCCACAGCCTCGAAGAAACAGTTAGGCCTATAACCTAAGACCCCGGGCGCATGGGTTTACTCTACCACAGAAAGATGACCGGAACTTTATACCACGGCTCCTCTATAGGAACATGTACTAAGATCTAACGAGAAGGCCCCGGGAGGGTATGCCGGTGGGTCCACAGGTAGGCCCCGTATCCTCTAATTAAGCTGATAACTGTTTTCTATTTTTGTCATTAAGTTGCGGCTGTTTCAGCTTGATAATTTTCAATAAACGAATATTGATTGATTGAATCTCTCAGTCATGGACCTTGTATTCTGAACTCAGCCAATACTTGACCAGTCTCTATTACTAGATTAAGCCTCAAGATCACTTGACTCGATAAACTTAACAGGGACGAAAATATATTATGTAAAAATGGCTAAACATTTGTTACAGTAGAGCTCCATAATATGCCAACTTTTAATGCAGGCTGTTATAATGTCTGTCGTTGTTTTACCTCTACGTGTGTTCAGCCTATCTTGGTGAGGTAAACAACGCGTTAGATCTTTACTAACTACATGTGCATATGCATTAGTATGTGCTTATGTAATCATGTGTACATGCACACATGTATCAAGTATGGATGTATGTTTGTTTCAGACATGCATAGAATGCAATCAGTTATAGCTACTGGTCTGCCTGGTCATTACTAATGGATAATTATGTATGTTTCTGCCACCATCTTTTCCTCACGTGTGGTCTTGATTTGATATAGCGCTTCTGAATTTCTTAATGCAGCATAAGTCTGGCACTGAAAATTCAGAGCCTTGCATTACACTGCACATCGACAGACAAAGGAACCATCTGACAACAACACCTTACCGCAATTGCTCTGTGTCTAGTCCATATGAACTTACGTATAACGTGTAGACACTGGAACTTTTTTGTCAGATACATTCTGTTGACAGAATGCCACTCCCATCGTTAGGGTTTGTCATCTGGACTGTGCTTATCGGGTCCCTGCTTTACGGTCTCTTCATCATCATTCGGTTCGTCCTTCGGATTCGAAAACGCAATCGATGCTTTAAAAACTTTCCTGGTGAACCTCCACAATGGCTCTTAGGAAATCTTGGTGAGGTAAGCAACACGTTAGAACAGTCTTAGCATCTTTACAAACTATATGCGCATAATTATAGATCTGTATGTGGTTATGTATGCATGTGAGCATGCATAGATTCCTGGTGATCATGGGCGCCCACAGATTATTTTGCAGGAGGGGCAAAACACAATTGTCACGGTTAAATTTTGTAGCAAGAGCTTGAAAATTCAAGACAGTGTTTTTAAAAGGGTCATTTTTCATATAATTTTCTTTATTTTTACTTAAAGTGAAATTTCTCAGGTTCACTTTGTGAATCATTAGTATCATTAGTGCTTTAGTGCGAAGAAATTTGTTAAACACCAAAAAGTAGTAGAACAATAGTTGTCAGTTTTCCATGGGAGGGCAAGTACCCCATCATGCCCCTATGTGCGGGCGCCCATGCTGGTCATCAGGATTGGATACGCTATAGTGTTAGATATGTGTGCACAAGCAATTTTGACTAGAGCCGTTAAACGGAATCCGCTGAGCAAGCTGTAAGTCGCAATTAAGCCCAGATGGTGCAAGCGCTATGAAATGTTGCCAAAGGGATGTCCCTGCTGGTTTGTTGCTAACGACATTGTGGCTTAGTAAAAATATGATTAGCGTCGCCCTCCTCGTTTCTTCAGTCTTGGGAATGGCACTACCAGAGTTCGGGCAGTGGCGGAATTGGAAAGGGGTCCCATTGCCTCTGTGCATTGCGGAAACATTTAAGACTTTTAAAAGGCTGCCGAATGTAACAGATTCATGGGGTTGATGCATAAATGATTTTATTTCTGACTGAGTAATTAATATGCACAGCGGTTATAGACTCTGTTAGACTTTGTCCCAAGGTGACAGATTCATCGGATTAATGTAGCTTGTACTAACTGTAGTTTGTTTTGACTTAGTGCACGTTTTCCGCACGAATTAGCTTCGCTTGTGCGTTGCAGAAATCTCGTGGTTACTATTACGATTATTTCTTCAAAGACCTGTTTGTGGTTTCAGTTTCCAGGTCCAAACGAAGAAGGTTTTGCTTATATGAAGAAGCAATGTGCGAAATTCTCAGAGGGCTTTCTGATATATTGGTTTGGTTCATTCAATCCAAGCCTAATCGTGTATCATCCAGAAAGTGTGAAACTTATCTTGAAAACTTCAGGTATGTAGGCCTAACTAACGTCATCTGGATAACTGGCGGATAAGCGTCACTCCCACTCGAGTGTAGGAAAGGATCTATGTCCCTAGTAATTGTAATTGAACATTACAATTACAATTACAATAAGTGACCTCTGTACGTGCTTTTGATCTTCATAAATTTATCATGCCTTCCTGGACGGTCGTCAGCATTGCAATAAATTTTAAGTGGAAATATCAGCGTACGTTGATATTAATGTCAGCATCGTCCAGGGATCGGGCAAAGGACCCACTAACTCCATCGCCATGATCTCTAGTCTTTACCCTGTCCACACTCTAACCGAAGGGTAGCAACTGGTCAATTGAAGAATATTCTTATCTTCTCTGCTACAGTTCTTTTAGGTTTTATAAGATCTCGACTATGATATCTGCTGACACTGCTTTTCGTGTGATCACTCTGAATGGAATCCGTTCCAAATTGTACTAAAACTTTAGGTCATTCCGGAAAACGTTTGATGCTTTCTCTATAACAACCATCATGGTCATCATCATCATCATCATCATCAGGCTCCATGGGCCGAAGGCCCGTAGGTGTCCAACGCTTGCATCGGATCCATGGGCCGAGGCCCTTTTGGAGTCCAATGCTTGCATTGGATTTCATTCGTATTTTTTCTTTACGAACGGAGTATCTGCACCCATCCGTTCGACCTTCGCGCTTCTCCCTTAAAGAGAGTTCCAGGCTTAGGACTGGCTCTGATATCCACATGTGGTATCAAAGGCGGCGATGCCGCCCACGGTTGCCAGCTTTTTCAGGGTTCCTGCTGAGCCTGTCCACCTCGCGTAGCGCCCTAAGGTGGTACTTCAGCCAAGACCTTCACCACTGATGGCATAGCCTCAGCAGGCCCTCCCCTCAGGAGCGTAGCCAGACTCAAATTCAAGAGGAGGCAACTTCACAGACCATTGGCAAAATCCTAGTTATTGGGGTCATTGGTCAATAAGAGTTCCAGAATATAAAGCAAGAGGAGGCAACTGCCTCCTCGTGCCTCCATGTCGCTACGCCTATGCCTCCCCTACTGACTGTTGCCACCCCTCACCACGTTGAGGTGTGAGTCGGACTTTGAGGGGCATGGTAAATGCATAAAAATAATAATAATAATAATAATAATAATAATAATAATAATAATAATAATAATAATAATAATAATAATAATAATAATAATAATAATAATAATAATAATAATAATAATAATAATAATAATAATAATAATAATAATAATAATAATAATAATAATAATAATAATAATAATAATAATAATAATAATAATAGTAATAATAACAACAAATAATAACAATAATATTCCTAATCATTATCATCGCCACCACTGCCACCGATCATCATCATCATCATCATCATCATCATCATCGTCGTCGTCATCATCATCATCATCATCATCATCATCATCATCATCATCATCATCATCATCATCATCATCATCATCATCATCATCACTACTCTTGCGTTTCTATCGTCAACTTATTCTTGGAAGTATTTTTCTTCAGTCAAATTTTATTTATTTTTAATATCATACGGCAATTTCAGGATTGATCATCACAGATCCATGTTTGATCTTTCAGAACCGAAGGCTCTGAAGTTGGGTGTGTACTTCAACCTCCTTCCGTGGTTGGGCGATGGTCTGCTGTTGGCTGGGGGCAAGAAATGGGAGAGGAATCGTCGACTGCTCACCCCAGCCTTCCATTTCGACATTCTGAGACCTTACATGGGTGTCAACAACCGATGCACCGACATACTCATCGTAAGCATTACCTTATCTGATATAATCTAATCTGGGTTATCCAGTACTTCACGTTGCTAAATTATTGTAATGTCTTCAACGTCCTACTTTGCGTTGTTAACTAGTCAGTCTACCAATGTCCATGATAACTGTCATAAATCCAGCTTCCATTGGAGCAAAAAGTAATTTAAACAGTACACCTTCTATTTAAGAAAACAATTACCTACCATCGATCCAACTGAGCAAACAAATATTTTTAATGAATCCAGCTTCTATTTCAGCAAAGAATTATTCTCGTCAATCCAGCTTCTATTTACCGAAACAATTATTTTTATCATCCCAGCTTCTATTGAAACAAAGACTTAGTTTAATCAATCCAGCTTCTATTTACAGAAACAATTATTCCAATCAATCCATCTTTTATTTAAGCAAAGAATTAGTGTCGTCAATCCAACTTCTATTTTACAATTATTTTAATCAATCTAGTTTAAATTGACCATATAAAATAATTTAGCAACTTAAAATATGGTTTTACTCTAACCTTATAGGCCTATGATCGTATCTAATCTAATCGAATCTAACGTGATCTAATCAGACATGATATAATCTGATCCGTCTTCAAGTCATTAAGTTTGACCGGAATCTCTCTAATTCTAATCTGATCTTATTTAATCCCTCCTTGTCTGGTCTGGACCCAAAGTACAGATTGATTTTCTACTAACCCCATCGCGAAATCACTTAAGAGGAGTACATTCGGCGTACACGCGACATTGCAGAATAACCAACACGCCATTATAATCTGAGGCTAAGTAATTGAATTATGTGCGCTTGGCACCCATGATTGCTTCACTTTGTTATCCTATGAGGCTGATCGCATTTTAAATGTTAATAATAATAATAATCGGATGGAAAATGGCAGAATTGGACTCATTCTGGATCCGTTAAATGGTGGAATGCTATTTTTAATCGTAATTGTAATTGTATTAGGATAAACTTGAGAAATTTGCTAAAAGAAACGAATACTTTGAAGTCTTTACTCACATCAGTCTGTTGACCCTTGATGTCATTCTGAGATGCGCCTTCAGCTACGACAACGACTGCCAGCTCAAAGGGTATTCACTGTTTAATTAACAAGGTTAATTTATGTTATCTTATGCCATTTATCTATGTCTATGTTATGTTATCCCATGTTGTGCTATGTTGCTTTATGCTATTACATGTATATAGCTATGTTGTTTATGCTATGTTATTTAGACGTAAATTGTTCTATAATAGCTCCGGTGCGTATTGCACCAACCGATTGCGTACCAAAACCAAGCCATAATCAGGTTAACATTCAGAAGATCATCTAAATAGGAAATATAAGACATTGTGGTGGAGATTAACAATTTAATAAAGATAATTTCTAAGTTGAGAACGAAATGAAAAAGTCGTTGTTTATGCTAGCCTATGTTATTTAAAAGTCAGTTTTGCTTTCAGACATTTGACGTAACCAGATTAACTGTGTTTATTTGTTCTCTTTAGGGAGAGTCATCCCTACGTCAAAGCCGTTAACTCCCTTGCCGATGCAGCTGTGTGCCGATTCTTGTAAGTATGACAGAACGACCCATATAGGCCTACACGTATATACTATATATATATATATATATATATATATATATATATATATATATGCTATTGCTATATATATGCTATTGCTATATATATATATACATACATACACATACATACATAATGGTTAAACCGTATTTTACGTTGCTAAATTATTTGAAATTGTCACTTTAAAAATAAAAAAATGGAAGCTGGATTGATGAAACAATTGTTTACCGGTACCTAAATGGAAGTGGGATTGATGAAAACATTCCTGTGTTTAAGTTGAAGCTGGAATGATAGAAATAATTTTTCCCGTAAATAGAAGCTGGATTGATGAAAATAGTTGTTTCCGTAATTAGACGCTGGATCCATGAGAATATTTCTTCGCTGAAATAAAAGTTCCATTGATGAAAAATATTCAAATAGAAATTGGATTGATAAAAGTAATTTTTTCCAATTAAATGGAAGTTGGATTGATGAAACAATTTCTTGATGAAATGGAAGCTGAATCAATTGATGATAGTTATCATGCACATTAGGGTGGTCGCATCTCTAATGGGACATTTTCAACTTCAGTTGTTTACTTTCGCCAACCCGGCATTAGGCCTACGTGCCAATTGGTTTAGAAGTAATGTAGCCCAAAAATTAGCAGGATCGAACAATATCTAGGACTGGCACAACGTCTTTGAAATTTTGATTTTTACAAATAGTTTTCGTCATTTAGAGTAAATGTATTTGATTCGCAATTTTGGACCTAAGTCTTATGTTTAGTTTTTAACAGAAAGGCTGGATGATTTTATTTAAGCACAACTAAAAAATAATTTCTACAATGTTTATGTTCCTCGTTGATTGTTTATTATTTATTTTTATTGGCATTCTAGTGGTATTTGATCCGTGAGTTCCTGAGACCGATAACCACAAATCTATTCGAAGAAGCATACACAAAAGGGTGCAGTGGAAAAAAGCGAAAATTTGAAATTCGAAAAGTAATAGCAACCAAAAGTTGCCTAATGGCATGGATCAAAAACTGTTCAAAATTTAAAAAAAAAATTAATGTCTTCCGCCCCCACCAGAGGGTCAAAGTTACGAGACAAAGCGTTTTTCGAGAAAATTGTAGGTTTTCTTGTAAAATATTCTAATTGAAAACTAATTAACTGCCATTAAATAGGCCTACACCGCTAGAAAGAGCTCTTAAACCTGAATAAAATGATGTGTTAATTTTCAGAATATCTCAATATTTGTAGAAGTTATTAACTTTTTACCATTTCCTCAATAATAATAATAACTCTAATAAATAATTTTAATCACTAATCAGTGTAATCACTAGTAACCAGGCATGCAATAAATGTCATTGTGTTATAATCTGGACCTTCTACAGGCAGTCGAATTTATTCCTGGTTTAAATGTTCAATTTTCATGGTTGATTACAACTATTATGCTTACTGTTCGAGTGTTCCTATATTTGATGAGGGGTAAAACTTTGATGGTGTTGTGCCAGTCCTAATTATTAAAAACTTTTCATACAACTTTTTGTGCAATGTTTCTGGAGGGAATGAAATCAAATGGAACCTTGGCGAACAGTAGTTTCAAACTTTTATTTTTAAGAACCACCCTAATGCACATAGTTAGATTGCTTACTTACCAACGTCAAGTACGGCATTGAAGACTTTAGATTAATTTAGCAACGTAAAATACGGTTTAACCCACATATTGCAAAGTTACTCCCGTTGTTTTGTGCGAATGCTTCCTGCAAACCGGCTTCTCGATTCATCTTCAGTATCTGTTTCAGCTAATATATACACATATATGAATCACGAATTCAATAAAATAAACAGGAATATATATAATTCATATGCATTAACCACTAGTTCAATATAATTATAATACATTTACTTATAGCCTACATATGCTTTCGTTGCGTTTGTAGTTAATAGTTGATCTATGTATTTGGTGAACAGAAAGCCGTGGTTATTCCCGGACTTCATCTTCTATTTAACACCAATCGGGAGACAGTTCAGAAGAGACTGTGACTTCGTTCATGGCCTTTCAGATGAAATCATTCGAAACAGAAAGGCAACACTGGTATGCATGCATATAATATGTATGTAACAAGACACTTTATATAGAGCATTTTCAGGACCTCGTAAAAGCGTTGTACCTATGACTACCTAAATGATCTGAGCAAGCTCGCTTTAAAACAGTTTGAAAATTATGTTGCACAGAGTCAGAGTCAACATTACGTAAAATCAGTAAAAAAAGGGTTCCACGTGGATGGCCCAGCAGATGGCCCCGCACACGAGAAGGCACGATTGACTCGAGTTGAAGAGGGACAGCGTGGCACCTGCATATCCCCATGACCTTAAAAATAACTAACTTAATAAGCAACTAGGTATGGTAGTGATGCATTAATACAAAAGTACGGTAAGGATGTAGAAATAAGTTATAACTGTTTGGTTTTTACTTATTTCAGATTCTCGTATCTTCCTGCTCTCGTGGTAAATAAAATAGTGATGACGATGATGATGATGCTGATGATGATTATGATGATGATGATGATGATGATGATGATGATGATGATGATGATGATGATGATGATGATGATGATGATGATGATGATGATGATGATGTTGGTGATCGTAATGAAAAATGACTTACAATAACAACTGCAGCAACAACAACACTCAACACAACACGGTCAACACTGTCGTCCATGCATGCGCTGACATGTGCTAGGGTTGACTTCAGCAATTCCATCTATGCTGGTCTCTCTTCACTGCACCTTTCCAATTTTCAGTCAATACTGAACGCTGCTGCCCACCTTATTGATGGTCTCCAGAAGTTTGCTCACATATCTGCCTTGATTCGGGAAACTCTCCACTGGCTTCCTGTGCCCTAGGGCATTAAGTTCAATATTCTAACACGTATATGCACAACACTCTGGTCGGTGTAGCTCCTTCATACCTTCAGACCTTCTGTACTTCGGTCTCTTCACTCAATGGTCGGCTGACAGAGGCATTGTGGTTGTTCCCCGCATTGCACAGTGCTACTGATCAATCCAGACGCTTTGCTTATGTCGGCCCCTCAAGCTGGAACGCTGCGGCTGCGGCTTAAGCTCATGTCTTCCTCTTTTCCGGAAACTCCTGAAGACTATTTTATTGGTTAGGGATAGCACTGACTTGGGTCGAGAGCGCCTCTGAATCTCTGAGTGGCACTTTGTATGTTCCATTACAACAACAATTACAACAGCAAGAGTAGCAACAACAAGAACGCTAATGATATCCGTGTGTGGATTTCTATATTTTGAGTTGCACAATGTAATAAATTGTGATCTCCATTTGCCTCCGTATTTCGTTTATTGTTGGGAAAACTTGCTAAAGAGTCCATCGAGAAAAATCGTTACCTGGACTTCTTGGACATCTTGCTGACCGCAAGAGACTCGGATGGACATGGACTGACCGACCAGGAGATCAGAGATGAAGCCGACACTTTTCTTTTTGAAGGTCAGACCTTAAAATGTGTGATAGCTCCGTTTGAGAACCTCTCAAAGACACGTATATTCCCTGTTGTGTTTAGGGGACCAAATCGTTAAAAGAGAATAGACTATTAGAATTGAGATTATTATGTATTTCGTAGAAACATACCTGGGTTGAAGGTAAGATACTTTTAAATTCTGCCAAAATTCGATTTGAAATAACAAGTGATTAAAGTATTGATTCAAATTCACGGTTTCCGTGAATTCCATGAATTCGTGATTTTCGTCTATCCCTACTGATTAACTATACGACTGATTGGGAAGTAAAGACTGTAAATAATAAAGGGCGAAGAACAGATCCATGTGGGACTATAGAGCAGGAAACGTCACGAGCAATAAGGAATGAAGGCTGGTGAATGCAGGCCGACATGTAATGAATGATGTAATTACCAGCTGTAGCGTAACATCACAGTATAAAATACTTTTTTTACAGGACACGACACAACATCGAGTGGGATATCGTGGACTCTCTATTCACTGGCAAAATATCCGGAACATTTGAAACGATGTCAAGAGGAAGTGGACGAAATTCTGAAGGAAAAGGCTAATAAAGACAAAGACATCGATTAGTGAGTACGCAGCAATATTTGTAACAGCCATATTGCGTTACAAAACGAGTTGCTAATAGGGCCTATCTTTAAAATATTAGCTTTAACCTAAATATGCTAACCACTTAATGCAACAGGAAACAAAGCTGCATTAACGGTTCATAGAGTTTGATGGAATGTAATTACTCAGGCTTGTAAGTTTTATTGTCCAGACCTATCATTTATTGAAGTTCATCTGATTATTATCTTTCTCTGGTCAAACCGAAACCTAAAATGTATTCTGTAAATGAGCTTTTCGGTTCCTATAACTAGATTCTGAAACTTTCTTCCCTTAGTTATTCATCCTGCTCAATCGTTTACATCAATTCTTTTATCAGTTATCAGTTCATTTGCAGTCAGTTCAATAAAGCATATACTTACATTTCTAAATTTAGAACATATCTTTTTCACACTGTTTAATCTCCATAGGGTTCGGCCTCTATCTTACTGGCGGCGTGATTTTCTGGATACAGATCTCATTATGGCTTGGCTATTGTGGTATCCATTGATGCCTGTGTAGTGTACATCGAGACCATGCAAGTTTCTATTTAACTAATTGACTCACATGATGTATATGTGCCACCATTGACCTTTATGCTTAAAAGTTATTCTCCACTACGTGCATTACATGGATGCATATCAGGCGTACCGAAAGAGAAGCAAACGAATATGCTGCCTTTGCCCTAATGCTTTTGGGAAGTTTCTGTTGAGGCATGCGAAGAATTATGTTGCCTCCAACCTTTGTACTTGAGGTGAGTTTTTATGAAGGCGGTTTACTTTTGTTACCTTTTACCTTTAGTGACGACCTTCCGAAGTTGAAGTACCTGACGATGTGCATCAAGGAGTCTCTGCGTATCCACGCAACGGTTCCAGTTATCCAGCGAGAGACGACCAAGGACATGATGATGGGTGGAAGACATGTTCCAGCTGGAACCATGGTCAACATTAATATCTACTGTTTGCACCACATGAAGGAGGTGTGGCCTGATCCGGAGGAGTATCGACCGGACAGATTCTCTCCAGAAAATTTACAGAAGATGGATCCGTTTGCCTTCTGTCCATTTTCAGCAGGACCAAGGTTCGACGTCAAGGCTATCCGCGTATGCGGATAAAATAAGTGAGGTTGAGGTCAAGGCTTACTTAAAAGGCAGTGATTTAGTGGAAGGATTTCTAGGTTATGTCGATGTTTGACAGCTTCGTTTGTCTGATAGGGCACTATGTATGTATGTATGTATGTATGAGCACTTGTTATAGCGCCCCTTCAAGATTTCTACTCAGAGGCGCTCCCGACTACAGCGTGGACACGGAATCGGAGTTTCACACCGAAGCGCATGAGCAATTGCAAGTGAAGGACTTGCCCAAGGTCCCTACGCGGCGGCTTGAGGTGGATTCGAACCCGCAACCCTCCGGCTGCTAGGCACCGAACATTCTCCTACACCAGCGCGCCCCAGTCTGGAAGACAGTGATCGAGCCGTGTTAATTTTTGGTTGTTTAGGCCTACATGCCTAGGATGACGCCTCACACGGCGACCAGTCATCAATCAATTTTCTCTGAGTCAGTGAGCTAATGTAAGATTAGTTCTGGGGATTTAAGAAAGTTGTCCTTTCTGTCGATTGCCGTCGTTTTACTGTTGTCTTCAAATTGTTACGGACAAGCTTTTATATCTATGAAAAAAACGAAAATAATCACAAATTGTTTGAACATTAATTGCGCTTAAACTCTGCCACAGCCGTACTCCAATGGTGCCTGTCCCAAGTCTACATAAAGGAGGAGGGCGAAGCAAAACATCGTCGCTTTGACATATAACAGAGACTACCAACAATTCGGAGGCATTTCCTCCGAATAGGGGTGCGAAGGGATTGATTGCCTCGCCGTGCAGGACTGAAATCAAGAAGCACGAACATTAAATTTACGAAATGATTTACTAATTTTTGCAGGAATTGCATTGGGCAGCACTTCGCAATGCACGAGATGAAGACAGTGATAGCGAAAATCATCAGCAGGTGAGAAAGAGTCATGAATCGCATGCAAACTCACCTATCATCAAACCATTTCAGTCTGGGCATTGCAAGTTTCACTTAGCAGAATCTGCACTTGTTGCTGTTCACAATGACATCATATGCTCAGTAGACAGGAGTAAGTTGACAGCACTTCTCATTCAATTCATTGGTTGCATATCTAAATTTTTTTTAATTGTTTAAATGTATTAATCTTGCCATGTACAGTGCTGTGCGTTTGCTAGTGCGTCTCAATAAAGGATATACTTACTTACTTACTTACTTACTTCGCTTGTCTGCTGCTTTTGATACTGTGGATCATTCTTTTCTCTTTCATTGTCTCAAGAACTGGTTTGGTATCTCTTATAATAGGCCTACTGCACTAAATTGGTTTGCTACCTATCTTAGTTTATGCACTCAATCAGTATATTTAAATGGCAATTATTCATCTTGTACTTTGTTGGCATGCGGTGTTCCACAGGGCTATGCACTTCGTCCTCTTTTGTTTAGATTATGCACCACTAGGAACACTGCTGAATAGTCAGTTAGTCATTTGCAGGAATGTCATTTCTATACCTGCTTACTAATAGTTTATAAAACTTTGAACTCAGGATACCCAAAATACTTAAAATCGATTCTTATTCCCCAGACGTATCCTTATTCAATAAGGTCATCTGATTATATTTGTCTGGTCATACATAAATCAAGCACTGTTGTTGATGAACGGGGTTTTTAAGTTGATGGACCTACTTTTTGCAACTCTTTCCTTGTGGCTGTCCGTTTTGCTCAATCGCTTATGTCATTTCGTTCTCAACTGAAGATGTCATTTTGGTTTCAATTTAAAACTCACCTCTTTTAAATTGCTTAACCAAAATAGGCCGCCTAACGGACCGATCTTCTGGATATTGACCTGATTACGGTTTTTCTTGTGCCATTGGTTGATTCCTTGTGCAATAGAAGTTACCAATTACAATTACAGAATAATGGTCACTGCATCCAAATCTGTGTAATGTATGTTATATGCAGTCATAAAATTATATGCATTTATTCATATAATGTAGGGGTCGAGCCCAGCAGTAGAATTTATATAGTATGTAGATCCGATAAAATTGTTCCAAGACGGATGTACTAAAAACGTCATTGTCTATTTGTATTCTTCGATGTCAGATTCGACATTTCTTTGGATCCCGGAAGAGAAGTCAGACATCGCTTAGCGCTCGTCATGAAAACCGAGGACGGAATCTACATGAAAGCAACGCCTAGAAACCATGTCATCTGATTGTTCTAGATCATAGGCCTACCCTTCGATTCGACTACGTTCGAGACCACGTTCCTTGTTTCTTGACAGCTTCTTGACTTTGCACACTTTGAACGTTCCGATTGAATATGTAAACCTTAACAAGCAGTCATGTCAAAATAACGAAAATTGCTTATTATCTCTATTGTGACTCGTAGCTATGAATAAAACTCGACTGCTTCAACTTATTACCCACATTCAATTGACTCCCGCTGTCTCACTCTGATCGTATTCCACCGAGATTCGGTAGGTGAAACTGGTTTCTCTGATTTACCGGATTTGAACTGGCTTAGGGCCTATCCAAACGGATATTGTCTGCACGGAAAGCTCACTGGAAATTATCGTCGACTTTATGCATGAAGATAGCAGCTTTATGGAAGTGATTAGATGAGATTAGATCAGAAGAGATTAGAATAAGAATAGAGTTGACCGACCAAGCCATTGTTCTCCAGTTACGTCTGTTCATTATTCTCTATAGTCTCAGTCAAAGTCTTTGTTTTAACAACAAAGAAATGCCGTTACAATCGATTACACGCAAAACAGAAGTTCAATTGTATGGTTGTAACAAATATAAACGATATACGATAAATGGGTTGCTAGAAAAAATACAAATTGCTATGCATCTCGTTGAAAACATCCGTATAAATAATAAATATAATGCTTTTAAGATCTTGAAGCGTTTGCTCTGCGAACGTGAACACAGAGAGGGGACGCAGTGTGGATGTAGGCCTACATGTATATCTCCTTCTAAGCATGAAGATTACCCCCAGAACACTTCTCAAAACGCCCCAGACGCTGTTGCGAATTCGCCACATCACTCCCAAATTACAAGAAAAACTGCAATTCATGCGAGATAAAAAAAGGAATTAGTCGGATGAGTTTCGTGTGATTTTAACGGGAACATTCATTTCGTCATCTCCCGTCGCAGGCCTTGCCATATCCACAACAGGTTACCAGTCGTCTCTTGTCTGGTCGCGTCCCCAGGCCGTGTGTAGTCCGAAATTCAGCGGTCACACATCGGTTGCCACCACTCTTGTCCAAGCGTTTCGATGCGTCAACCTGGTCTCTTTCAACCTCTTGCAGAGACCGGACATCTTACCTCGAGATATTTCGAAGCCTCCGTTTACTCTTAATGCCGCTGCCCGTCTTATTGGAGGTGTTCCCAGGTTTGACAATAAAGCTTCCTTTGTGATGGATTCGAGGGCTGATGGACAGTCCACTCCCTCGCCGTGTCATCTTCCCACCGACAGTGTACAGTCAATGCACTCATTATAGCGCCTCTGAGAGAATCTTAAGTGGCGCTTTATAAATGTCTTGTTACATTATATTACATTACATTACTTAGCAGAATTGGTGGAGCAGAAATCTGTAACCAAAGTTGAACTCCCCCTCTCGATCGACGTGTCCAGTTACCACAACACTATTCAGCAAACCCCGAACAACTTGAAGCGGACAAAATAGGACCAGAAAATATGTATTCTTGTTGCATAATGTGTACACTTCACAGAATCGAAATAATCCCAAACCACCTGCATAGAATTTACGGTTTCAAGTAACAGTGACAGCAGTATTCAACGTTTAGCGAAATCTAAGAGATTTAAAGTTACCCCGTCTTCCGAATGTCTACACGTTTAACTGCGTAGATTACAGAATAACGAGTGGTGATATATTCCTTCCTTCCTTCATTCATTCATTCTGAGGCCTTACATAGCGCCCCTCCAAGAAACCTACTCAGAGTCTCCCCAGCACAACCCCGGCGATAAAGAACAGTTTTCAGATGCTTGTAAAAGGTGTATGCAGAGTTCTTAGCTATAGGCCTATACATGTATACGGTGGTTTCAGAATGACCTGCTCTTTGCGTGCACTTGGCGTACATTATAGTATGAGCATTTTGAAGTAGTTCCAAATCCACTTTTCATTCCTGTTTCTAATTCCTGAGAGGAAACTATACGAGGATAAGAAAGAGCTTGGTAGTGTAGGTGTGGCAACAATTTGATTGTGCACGTAATTTGGCTCTTCCTTCAGACCTATCACCGACATAAACAATATGTTTAAACTTGCTAAATGGAGACATTATAAATATACCTACGAATTATGTATGGTGTGTGTATATATATAATGTATGTGTGTATATGTATATATATATGTATGTATAGGCCGTTGACTTAAAAGCTCTATGGATATGTTGTGCATTGCATCTCTTGTGTACACAGTCGCTTGCTTTTGACACGTAATGGAGGATACAGTTGAAAGTAAACAATATCGTAGACTATAGTACACGCATGCGGATAAAATGCGGTTCTCTAAACTCGTGTTTTGGGTTCGAATCCAATGCACTGAATGAATTATCAGGTTTTTCTAGTAACTAACTACAATTGTGGCCTTGCTTCGCGTTACCTTTGGTTAGTTTTATTTCCATGACTTAACGCTATAAATGATGACACTCAAAATCTAACCTAACTCACCTCAATATACATTGTCTTTCTCGATTATACCTTACCTTAATTACCTTGTTTATCTTCCTTACGTTTCCTTTTTGGTGATAAGGCAAGAAAGTCACAGATAATCGAACAATATTATTATTAATTAGTAGGCCTAACTATTATCAATGACTATGAACTAGTATTATTAAGGAGTAATTTCTGTAGCGCAGGTACCTGAAGCACGATTGGGTTACGGATTGGGAATTTGTCCAGTGGTTATGGGCTCCGTAGAAGTTATGGGGTTTGATTAGAATCTGGGTTGGGTAATAGCGTAGTGGTTAGAGTTTCCATCGAGAGGTCGTTGCTTCAAATTTGGTTCGAGATTTCTGCTCCGCCTGCGCCCCCTAGCCAACTCAACTTGTTATATTTTATGCCATGTTTCTTGTGTTAATTGGTTCTATGTGATGACACGATGTGCTGTGTTTATTTATGAGATTACCGATGCACACAGATTTTGCATGTCTTCTTTAGGGAATGGGTTGTAGACACAGTCGGGTATATCCCTCGTCCCTTCCTGGTCGCCGTCCTTCATTGAACCCTTCTCGGACCGTCGTCTGTCCCCCGTCCCCTGAGAGAGGCCGTGCCAGCGCCTGCAGCTACCGTTCCTTCGAGGACAACGACGACCTTGACCCTGACTTTGCCCCTCGTCCCTCATCTTCCCTTCGCAGTGAGACGCCCGAATGCACCACCCGCCTCCCAGGAGTTGCCCTCGTCACCCCGAGGGGTACGTTCCATCGATGGGCAGGACAAGGGAACGCTCCTGGCCAGGGCTTGAGGGACTCGTCTCGCCCCGTGGAGGGTCGGAGGGTAGCAAAACAGACTGCCCGCTCCTCCGTCTCTCATTCCTCCCACGCGTCGTCAGGGTTGACTGTCACTGATGATCTGGGGGTGTTCCAGTATTTCTCCGGTAGCGTTCTGCCTTACAGGAACAAAGTTGCACTGGTGAGAATCCAAGGCTTGTTCTTTTACTTTGTTCTTTTACTTTGTTCCTTTTGTTCTTTTACTTTGTTCTGTTATTTTGTTCTTTTAGGGCCTACTATGTTCTTTAACTATGTTCTTTTACTTTGTTCTTTCACTTTATTCTTTTACTACGTTCTTTAACTATGTTCTTTTACTTTGTTCATTTACTTTGTCCTTTAACTTTGTTCTTTTACTCTGCCCCGTTACTCTGTTCTTTAACTTTGTTCTTTAACTTTGTTCTTTAACTTTTTGTTTTAATTTGTTCTTTAACTTTTCTTTGCGCTAAATGTAACGCTGATGCATATGCTCGAGTCTGATAACTGTCATAAGACGATTATTGTGATAAAGGGCGCTTAACCCTCGAGCTACCAAGGGGGGGGTGGTTGCCACCCACCCTAGGTTTTTTTTCATCTCAAACTTTTTCCGTATGGAATAAAAATTTGACCTTTTATGTAGCTTTAGTGGTTTCATTTACACACGTTTTGAGGTAAAATGTGAGATGATATCTCGGTAACCACCCCCCCCTAGGTAGCCGATGTCACAAAAAAGCTTGGTAGCCCTAGGGTTAACATATAAATCTTTCAGATGTAAAAATGGACGTTTTAAGATGGCTTCAAAATTTTATTGTAAGTTAATGTTTTCTCAGTCAGTTCATGTGTCTCTCTGTCTCTGTCTGTCTGTCAGTCATCTCTGCGTATTAGTAGATCCTACCTTGCTACGGGTCCAATGCTGTGAGGAGCCAGTAGAAACACGAGTTATAAATAGCGTGACCTAATTTCTGGCTTCCTTAGAAGTAAGTAAGATAAACACTATATGTGGAACGTGAAAATTCGTTTTGTTGAGAAAACCAATCTGACAAAAACGCAGAAATGCTAACATGAGTGATAATGGATAATATAATTAGAAAATTTTAAAATAGTAAATATTTTATATAAGGATCTGGGAATAAATTGAGAGTTGTCTTTGGGTGGTAGAGTATGGATGTGTGCTCCAAGTCTTAATTCGTTAAAGGAGGGATAGGAGTAGAAGTAGGAGTTGGCGTTCTGTAATGGAGAAGAGTTCGGCTATATTAGTCAGTTCAGAGACTGTTGGAAAGGATCATTCTAGGTAACGTAGGCATTTGGCTCTTTTTATCCATCTAGTTTAACTTGCGGGAATCTTGCTTGTCTGTTTGAGCCAATGGCTAAAAAGTCAAATCTTGCGACGACTAGTTCGATCACTTACAATCATTCAATCGTCGTGAAACTTGGCAGACAGACTCGCCCTCGCACACACTTCATTCTATCAAAATTTCAGCGCCCCCAAAAAAGGCTAGCTTATAGAATCGGGGACTAAACTTTTCGAATCTGGGAATCCCCTTTTCCGAAACGCAGCGTTGCCATTGGCCAGCGTTGCCATTGGCTGCAACAGAAACGGGCGCGCTGCATCATTAAACCAACGACCTCATATATATAACATAGCATTAAACGGACGCTATGTTGTAAATGAACGCGGACTATATATTTGTAGAGGTAACTGCTTCATAAGACGCATTATAGGATACTAGATGGATATAGTAAAAAACTTTGTTTTTACGGGCTGTATTTTATTATCCATCTAGTTTAACTTACGGAAATCTTGAATATATCTATATATCTATATATGTTTGAGCCACAGGCTAAAAAGTCAAATCTTGCGACGACTAATTCGATCACTTACAATCATTCAATCGTCCTGAAACTTGGCAGATAGACTCGCCCTCACAGACACTTCATTCTATCAAAATTTCAGCTCCCCAAAAAAGGCAAGCTTATAGAATCGGGGACTCAAATTTTCGAATCGGGGAATCCCCTTTTCCGATACGCAGCGTTGCCATTGGCCAGCGTTGCCATTGGCCGCAACAAAAACGGGCGCGCTGCCTCATTAAACGCACGCTATGTCGTAAAATGAACGCGGACTATATATTTGTAGAGGTAACTGATTCATAAGACGCATTATAGGATACTAGATGGATATAGTAAAAAACTTTGTTTTTACGGGCTGTAATTTATTATGAGCTTTTCCAGGAGTTCTTTAACTAATTTATACTCCATTATTCTTGCATAAGGCTATTTACCCATATAAATGTGGCCATTCCAGGAGTGTTTTCCAGTCGTTTCTTGAGAGTAGTCATATTTGTCTGTATTTGTCTTTATCTGAATAATATCCCTTTCCATTAACCCTCATGCGACCAACATATTTCACTGCTTAATATGACCAACTGGGGTCCTTTGGTACCCCAATAGCCATGGCACGTTCAGCGCTTTCTGCTCTTGCTGAATTGTCACTTTTATCTTGCTACAAGTTGAAGTGGCAACAGTTCATCGTTTACCTGTGTATTGTATTGTATTGTATTGTATTATATCTATACATTTATATAGCACCTCTTGTTGAGTCTCGCAGTGTACACCAATCAGAGGCGCTGTAAAAATAAAACAAATGTGTACTATTACACAATCCCCGCATCACAATATACCGTTAGAAAGGCGGTCCAGAGCTGAAGAGAATGGCATACAGGTACTATGGGTTGGAATATCTCGAAGGATGCAAAAGTTACAGGTGTTTAACCATTTTCAGCTTAGCGACTTGTCGCGAACCAGAGGAAATGGTAAAAAGTTGATAACTTCTACAAAAATGGGCATATTCTGAAAATTAATATATCATTTTATTCAGTTTGAATAGCTCTTTCCAACGGAATATTGAATCGCAGTTAATAAGTTTTCAATTAGAATATTTTACAAGAAAACCTGCAATTTGTTCGAAAAAAACACTATTTTTCGTAACTTTGGCCCTCTGGTGGGGCAGAAGACATTAATATTTTAAATGAATTAACAATAAAATGTTAAGAAATTAACAATTTCTGAACAGTTTTTGACCCCATGCCATTAGGCCACTTTTGTTTGCTATTACTTTTTGAATTTCCAATTTTCGTTTTTTTCACTCCACCCTATTGTTCATAATATGATTCGATTGCTGCTTGGATTGTATGAGTAATGAGGCTTTCACTGACATATATACATATATAATTGTATATATATTAAACGAATATATATATTAGTAACGGAAAGCCGCAAGTTTGTCATGGTTTAGCTTTCAATCATGAGTTGACTTGTCGTCGAATCTCATGCAAAAGCACAATAGTCCAGGCAATTTAGGGTTAGACCTGGGCAATTGCTTCAGAAGCAATTCATTTGTTATTGTATCTTACCTCTGACCCGATACATGCATATTTTACTGTTTTTGGCGGCCATATTAGACGACATCTTGAATTGTAACATACCCACACTATTGCCACTATGAGAAATCGATTCCTTGACCTTGATAGTATTAAATTCGACACTTCATTTCTTATTACAGCTTACCTCTGACCTGGTATATACATTTTTTTGGGCCGCCATATTGGACGCCATCTTGGATAGTAACATTCCGACATTATTGCCACTATGAGAAATCGATTGCTTGACCTTGAAAATATTAAATTTGACACTTCATTTGTTATTACAGCTTACCTCTGACCTTATATATACATTTTTCTTTTTTGGCGGCCATATTGGACGCCATATTGGATAGTGACATTCCAACACTATTGTCACTACTATAATTCGATTCTTTGACCTTGATAGTATTAAATTCGACACTTCATTTATTATTCTAGCATGCCTATGACCTGATATATACTTGTTTCCTGTGTTGGCGGCCATATTGGCCGCCATCTTGGTTAAAATGCATTTTTTGGGGTGATCCCGTAGTCGGATTTTGTGGAATTTTGGATATGTTATTCAGCAATGAAAACTGAGCGGGAAACCGTTTAGAAAGCTTCTGAAGTAATTTTGCCCAGGTTCAAAGTATATTTGAGCTAGATTGCCTGGACTACTACTGAAGCTGGGGTCCAGCGGTACCCCACTGGATATTTGTTTTTAAAATATAACCTTAAAAGCAAAACTGGATTTCAATACACCAAAACAGTGAGCGATGTCCAAGTGACAAAGTCATAAAATACCGTGAAAAAATATTGGATAGTAAAAAAGTAGCACAAGCCGATGCCATGCTGGGGTACCCAAGGACCCCAGTTGGTCGCATGAGGGTTAATACAGTTGAATTATTTAGCCACGCTTTGAAACAGTTGGTAACCATGATTATCGAGTCTGCATTCAAAAATTCATCTCCCAGAAGTACCAGTCCATGTGCTTCATCAGTCTGAATATAACTGTATGAACAATGAAACAGTAACTTCAAGTGTACTGATGACAGTGTAGGCCTATTCTATGTTCCACCAGCCACTTCGTCTTCGTACGGAGTTCAAAATTGCACAGCCACTGCGCCATATCCTCTTTCGTTGCCGCGTTCGTTCGCACTGTCGCTTGGAAACCACCATCCTCGTTTGTGTTGTATTCAACGACGCAATTACGAAAATTTTCTGGCAGCCATTTGAAAGGAGCGCCCTCGGTAGCCATTTTGTTATATTACCAGTGACGGCGGAAGCCAGAAATTAGGTCACGCTATTTATAACTCGTGTTTCTACTGGCTCCTCACAGCATTGGACCCGTAGCAAGGTAGGATCTACTAATAGGGGAGACCGGGGCATAATGGGATACCGGGGCATAACGGGAAACCTCAATATAATCCTTCTTACTTATTTTTATTGAAAGATGACGTTTTCAGCCGGAAGTAGAAAGTTTTTCTAAGGTGATGGACAAAAGAAATCGCGATATCGACGTTTCTGGCTAATTTTAGGATGAAAAGTTGATTTTTGCAATACCCGAAGTAAGGTACGTATATAATCCAAGGCTTGTCTGGACAGATTGGAGTTATATTAAATTTAGCTTATATCATGAATACGCAGTATAATACATAGTGCCTACATTCCCAAAAGAAATTTGGTGCAAGTATAGTAGATTGTGTCAAAATGGAGGACTTTCCATTTTGAGCATTTGGGGCATAATGGGATTTCTGAATTTGGGGCATAATGGGATACAGATATCCCACTTTGCCCCATGTTAAGATTCGGCAGGTGTTTATTTTTGTATAGGCCTAATTTGTAATAAATATGTGCTTACTATTAATATTTAGAAGAGTGACTCATCTACGCTATTAGGCCAAGTGCTAGTTATCCACATTTCAGATGAGTCGGACATGGAAACGAAAGAAATAAAGAAGCACCCTCCTAGTCAACTTCGATGGGGTCATTAAAATGCTGTTCATGGTTTATTTTAAACAGATCGCTTTATTGAGTTCAAAGATACCGTTTGTCAAATTATAAAGTTTTTATTCTGGCCCATATTCCCTTTTTAGATGTTACGTATCATTTGTCATAATGGGAAAAGTATATCCCGTTTTACCCCGTATGGTGGGGCATAACGGGATTTTGGGACACACTAGTAGGAGAGCATTATCTTCAGTCTGGGTGATGCTTAAGTGGATTAATCTAATCTATGCTGTACCTTACATCTGCTGGCGTGGTCTGAGTGCAAGAAAACCCTGAATTTTTATTAACTATATGGCGTAAATTTCAATATGCCTTAAGTATCCCATTATGCCCCGGTCTCCCCTACGCGTCAGGACTTACCTTCTTACTGCAGTTTGTCTTTGGTGCGTCATCGGTTGATGCCTTGTGTAGCAGACACAGCTGCTACAGATTTACTGATTAATATTAATAATTAATTAAAGTAATGTCCGTGGATTTGAATCAGCTTGACGGGGCAACTGACCAGTCAATGACCTTCGAAGAATTACTGTCGATGACCAGGAGACTGTCCATTGGCCTACGTAGGGCTGGATTTCGTCGCTCCGATGTTCTATGCCTCATCTCGCACAACGTACTCGAGTATCCAGCGATCTTCCTCGCAGTATCGGCCTGCGGTGGAATGTTCACGATGCTAGACCCTACCACTTGTAAAGGTAAACTCAGAAGAAATTTACGCTAATCCATCTGATTCTCCGCCTTCCAAGCATTCTCGTCTTCAACAAAATACCTTTCTCATCAGTTCTTCTACTTCACCTCTCTGATCTCTCTGGGTCCGTAACTCAGAATTTCCCTTCACCATCTCGGGAAAACACCTCTGGCTTGACGCAGCGTTAGTGGATAAGCTGGTGCGTTGCGCTTAGCTTTAAAGTAGAGCCTTTAGAAATGTGAAGTTTACTATTACGATTACGAAATGCCGATCATTGTTGGAAGAACCCAGAGATGGGTAAATAATCGATTAGATTATAATCGATTAGCTAATCGACTATACAGCCAGCTAATTCTAATTGCAATCGATTAGCTACAAGATTTTGTTAATTCTAATTCTAATAATTCTAATCGATTAGCAATTTAACTAATCGATTAGATATTTGTAGACAAACAGCTAGTTCCAATACTAATTGATTGGCTGCAAACTTTTCCTAAATCTAATTCTAATCGATTGGCAAATTTGAGCAGCTAATTCTAATTTTAATCGATTAAGCAATTTAACTTATCGTGCCCATCTCTGGTTGACACATTTATGGGTTTCTTTACATGAAGGAACTTAATTAAGATAAATGCTGATCAGTATTATTGGGCTTCATTTACGGAATCAACAGAAGGAAATGTTGAGCAATGTTTGCTAGGTAAAAAGCTATGTTTTCTGTATCATGAATTCAAATTAAAATATTGAACATTGTTGACACATGAATTGCTCGGATTTCTGTTTTAAATAATTAATATATAATTATAGTCATAATGTATAGTCTATCGGTTTGGCTTAGTACTCTATCGGTTTGGCCTGTTACTCTATCGGTTTGGCTTAGTACTCTATCGGTTTGGCCTGTTACTCTATCGGTTTGGCCTGTAGTCTATCGGTTTGGCCCTGTACTCTATCGGTTTGGTCTGTACTCTATCGGTTTGGCCTGTACTCTGTCGGTTTGACCTGTACTCTATCGGTTTGGCCTGTACTCTATCGGTGTGGTCCTGTACTCTATCGGTTTGGCGTGTACTCTCTCGGTTTGGCCTGTACTCTATCGGTTTGGCCTGTACTCTATCGGTTTGACCTGTACTCTATCGGTTTGGCCTGTACTCTATCGGTTTGGTCTGTACTCTATCGGTTTGGCCTGTACTCTATCGGTTTGGCCTGTACTCTATCGGTTTGGCCTGTACTCTATCGGTTTTGCCCTGTATTCTATCAGTTTGACCCTGTACTCTATCGCTTTGGCCTGCACTCAATCGGTTTGGTCCTTTACTCTATCGGTT
>JACEVL010001656.1:0-25347 GCA_020284085.1 Aporrectodea caliginosa
TAAGTGATCCGACAGGACCGGTAGGGCTTGAATCTGTGAGACGAAGTGCAAGACTGCTGGCCAAAGGCAGTCAACCGGTAAGGAGCACTTCGGTCTCCATTCCCTTGCATGTAACGTGGACTTCTGGTTCCGGTCGATTAGCTGGCGGCGAGGACAGCGCGGTTGACAGGGTACTCCCACCTTACCAACTCACGGATTTAGCACCCCGGGAGGGGAGGTCGCCCTTGGAAGCCTCCACTAGAGAGGGCCACAGCCAAAAGCGCCACAATCATATTGCTTATAAATAAAGTGTCTTCTATAATATTAATAGGCATTAAATAATTTCTCAAATACAAAACAGAAGTATGAGCTTTAAACTTCTTGTCTAAGTTTTCATAGACGTCACTGATGCAGACGAACAAAGAAAGTAAAGATAATATAAGCGGGACCTATACAAACTAAAGACAGATGCATGTAGCTTCAGACAGTTAATTAGCTCAGTTCGGCTTACAGTTACAGTTAGTCTCTATTGAACCCACTCAAATTTAGAGCTAAGTGTAAGACGAACTGAGCTAATTAACTGTCTCAAGCTACATGCATCTGTTTTTAGTTTGTGTAGAACAGAGGCACAGTCTTTCAGGGAAGAGGTCGTGATAGGATCAAGTTAATTCGCATTGCTAGTTAGGAAGTAATTTAGGAGGAGCGAGACTTCTGTTTCAGAGGCGAGAGAATTTGGAACGATGACTGGGAGGCAGGAGGAGCAGGTTTGGGAGAGGGGAGTGAATCAGTGCTAGAGGAGTGTTTGTCTAAACGAGATTGTAATGTGAAGCGAAGGGATGAGATTTTGTCAGAGTAGAATGAACATAAGATATCAGCGATAGAGGGGAGGGAAGGGAGCTACTGTAGGTCTAAATTTGAGTAGGCTCAATAGAGACTTTGTTCACTCTTCAATTGGCAAAGTCACCAATAAACTGATTAAGATACAATTGGCAGAATATCACTCTCTATGCTGAACATTGCAAGCTGGCTAAGTCTTTCATGTGTCATACTTGTGCGAGGCCTGTTCTTAATTAGGCCTATCCTAAACTCCCATTGGGAGTGGGTTTAGGTTAATGGTTAACACTCTGGCATGAAGAGCAGAAGATCAGCACGGACGCGGGATCGATTCCCGCTACCCTCCCAAAGGTCGACTCAGCCTTTCATTCGCCAGGTGACGATGCAGTGTGATTCTCGTTAATAGTTAAATTTGACTCCAGTAATAACTTGTGATCAAACGTTCACCCTATGACTTGTAATCATACTACGTTCATGTCTGTTTTAGTCAATAAACGAAGATTATTATTATTATCCTCATCTTAGGAAATGAGCGTTCAGCACCACAGTTTGTGACCATAAGCACCAAGTACATTCTTAACATAATTTCCTCATTTGGAAATGAACTTTCAACACCTTTGTCAAGTGTTAATTGGAACACGAACTGCTCGAGACTTAGGTTGAGGCCTGCAGTGCTCCTTCCTCGTCGTTAAACAATTGACAAACTCAGAAAACTGCATGAGTTCATTGCCAAGGTTTCATCGAGGTCGACGCCATATATTGCTAATTGCTATGTGGTTTTTCGCTGAGATTTTAAGAGTGACTATATTGACTATAGATGTGAGTGACAGGTTTTTTCATCACTACATGAGTACATGATTCAAGCATAGGCCTAGGTAGAAAACCAGACCCTGAGCAGAGTGGTTCGTATGGCGAACTGGGTTGTGAATTGATCAATGCTGGGAAGAAAAATGTCAATCCGAAACTACTCTGAAGCTGAACCATACTCCAATGATATTATTTCAAAACTATGATTGTTTAGTAGGCCTACAGTGGTCATTCAAGAAGCCTGTCAATCAGATCTATAGTCACTAGTCACTCTTAAAATCTCTTCCCTAGGCCTAGTCAAATGACACATGAAGTGAAGGGAGACAAAAAATAAAATTGGATCTGGTGGGGGCCCCTAAGTGGTGGGGGCCCCTGGGCTGGCGCCCGTGTAGCCCATGCCTAAATCCGGCCCTGTGTAGGACGTGATGGGCGTCTTGCATGGCGGCTATAATAGCCTAGGCCCTATAGGCCTATAGCCTACCGGTACTGTAGCCTATCGTTAAATTCGACTCCTATATAATAACTTGTGATCCGTTCATACTGATTTGTAATCATTCTGCGTTTGTGTCAGTTTGAAATTAAACGAAGATTAGGCTATTATTATTAGGGGCCTATTTATTTATTCTTTCATCAATTGTATCCGGACATTTCCCCTCCCCCGGACATTTAGCCTACCCCGAAAAGTAAGTAAAATAATATAGGCTAGGCCTACTCGACCATTTTCCATGATAATTTACTGTGATTAATCAAACTTCAATTGAAGCAAAGACCTTCTTTCATCAATCCAACTTCTATTTAAGCAAAGAATTTCTTTCATCAATCCAATTTCTATTTAAACAAAGATTTTCTTTCACAAATCCAGCTTTTATTTAAGCATAGAATTTTTCCATCAATCCAATTTCTATTTAAGCATAGAATTTGTTTCATCAATCGAGTTTCTATACCCTCGTACGCCTATGAGGGGTGTCTAGTAGACCCCGGGCCGGTTTTTTTAGTATTTCACTCAGTATCCGATTGAGTTTGGTTGTGATATTTTATGACTTTGTTGCTCGCCCAGTAATGCGCTAAAGTAATAAAAATGCAATTGGTTTCTCATACTGGTTACCATGGAAACGGCATGTAAACAACATAACCCAGAAAAAAGGCTAAAAACACATGCGGTTGCAATGTGCAGCAAATGATTTGGTGTTATTTTTTGATAAAGTATAAGCATTACAGTATTATTTCGTGAAGGATATACGTAAACAAACTTAGATAATGACTTCTAGACGTAGATTTTCGCTAGCTGAGGCTACGTACTAAAATGATCGTTGATGATGAAGATGATGGTCATATGAGTGACAATACAGACGACAGTGACGATTACTCCGATGTCGAACCTGAGGCTGCTACTGCAAAAGATCTGGATCGTAACAGTGAGAATTCGACGAATTCTGCATTAGAATGTGAAGACCGGTGCAGTTTGCATGAAGAACAGTCGTCTCCAACCAGCAGTTCTGATGATGAGCAGTCGTTTTCGGGAGATGCGGCAATTGGCTATAAATCGAGAACAGGAAGACAATGGTTAGGGTTAGGGTTAGGGTTAGGGTTAGGGTTAGGGTTAGGGTTAGGGTTAGTGTTAGGGTTAGGGTTAGGGTAACCTAACCCTAACCCTAAGATGTCTCGTCGCTGTTGCAATTGTGCCACGGAAAATGACCAGTAGGCTGACCAGCACTGTAGGTAATTACGACCAAAAGGACATCTATATAGCACTTATCACTCTGTCCGAATAATATGCTACTGCTAAGACGCGATATATATGAAACTACATTGTTACATGTTTTGTTTATCTACAATGTACCACTGAAAATGATAGGCTACATAACTGATAAATTCACATGTATGTGAATACTTCGCATACCCGAGTATTTGTAATTAGTTTTATTGTTATGTTACACATATACAAGTGTCTGCAGTGTCTCCTTGTTTTAATTTTAAGTTACAACAATTAAAAAATTGGATAGTCAATGCAAAACAGTACAATAGACCTAGGGGTCTGCTAGACCCCCCTCATAGTACTAGAATGACTACAAAAAGTTCAGTCCTCGGAGGGTTAAGGAAAATAATTTATTTAATCAATCCAACTTCTATTGAAGTAAAGAATTACTTTCATCATCCAACTTCGGGGGAAACGTCGGGGAAATGTCCTAGACCATTCATCAATATGCCTTACGCGGCGTCGGTGGCTAGTTTTTGGTTTCGTGTGTAAAAATACTGCGCTAAAGCATCGTCGGCCAGCTTGATGCCAGCAGTTGATACTATTAATAGAGATCAATGTGGACTGACGAATCATGGGATTCGTATTATTTAGCAGGTCAGAAAGGTTTGCTTATAAACAAAATGATTGGTTAATGTTAAATTGACCTAGATAACTGTAAAACGATTGGCTGTTGGGAGGCACAATGTTGATATCACACGGATATTGTGCACGGTGTTTATCGCAACTGATCTTGTAAATGTCTTTAACAGCATATTAATTAATTTAAGTGATTTTAGTTCATTAAAGTTTCTTTTTATCTTTTCATTCTGGTTGCGAAAAGATGTCGGCGTCTAAGTTTTTTCGGAACTTCTTGACGTTACGGCAGATGGTTAGACCTCTTCTGTCTTTCCACGGATATTTAAATCGAATAATTAGTTTAAAAGAAACAAACTTAAAGTAAGTAAGTAAGTTTGTTAAGAAAACTGTAGCTTGTGATGTGTAGTAACGCTTTCGTTGATGCAACAAGCAGTACGCAATGCACCGAATGCTCGCATTTATCCCGCAAAGTCTGATCTAACAGGTGTGTAACTCCTGCAGACTTGATTTCATGTAGCGCCCGTAGTTTATAATTATTAACTGGTCATCCTCTCACGCAGTTGTTCATGTAGCGCTTTGAGTTTGAAGATTTACATTTACCATGTGTTTTGACATAAATCTGGCAAATTTCTCAAACACAGCTGAATAGAACATGATTTTGGATGTCAATCATATTGTGGGAATAGGCGTAAGTTTGTATTGTGACGGTCAACACCATTTTTAAAAGTGGTCTTGACTGGTGAAGGTTATCACCATGTTTCGCTGTGTACCAATAGTTCACGAGTATTGTAATAAGGTGTTTAGCTCTATCGCATGGTCGCAAGATATGAACAGTTGTGAAACAGAATGTAAACATGTAGGCCTACTGTGCTCTCTGCAAGTAACCTTAAAGTGGAAGACAAAGCATAATGAAAATGTGTATTGTGGTAATGAAGGTATGAGGAGAGATTGGGGAGGGAAAATGGAATGGGAGCGGGGAGGGAGGGCAGTAAGAAAAGGGGATTAGTCACCACCACATTTTTTGTCTATTTAGGCCTATGAACTTGGTAGCTGCGAAAACTCATGTAATGGCTTTTGCTAACTTTTCTCATGAATGAGTCTGTGTTTGTTGCTGTTTTGATCCATCAATATTTCAAGTCCTTTTAATATTTCGGTCGTGGGTCGAGCGTTCAAGACTAGAAGTTCTTGTTCCTAAATAAGGTTAAACTGTGAGGTAAAACAATTGGACGTATAGGGGATTTGGTTATATCGATGACCTTTGTCTAAGATCTTTGGTTATATCATTATCTTTAACCTCTTAAATGGCAATGGACTAATCGGACGGTGCTTGGACACAGGTCCATTGTGTCTTATTGTGTTTCAGGAATTGTGTTTCATTTTAAATTCATTTCATTTTAAATATATATGAAACTACATTGTTACATGTTTTGTTTATCTACAATGTACCACTGAAAATGATAGGCTACATAACTGATAAATTCACATGTATGTGAATACTTCGCATACCCGAGTATTTGTAATTAGTTTTATTGTTATGTTACACATATACAAGTGTCTGCAGTGTCTCCTTGTTTTAATTTTAAGTTACAACAATTAAAAAATTGGATAGTCAATGCAAAACAGTACAATAGACCTAGGGGTCTGCTAGACCCCCTCATAGTACTAGAATGACTACAAAAAGTTCAGTCCTCGGAGGGTTAAGGAAAATAATTTATTTAATCAATCCAACTTCTATTGAAGTAAAGAATTACTTTCATCATCCAACTTCGGGGGAAACGTCGGGGGAAATGTCCTAGACCATTCATCAATATGCCTTACGCGGCGTCGGTGGCTAGTTTTTGGTTTCGTGTGTAAAAATACTGCGCTAAAGCATCGTCGGCCAGCTTGATGCCAGCAGTTGATACTATTAATAGAGATCAATGTGGACTGACGAATCATGGGATTCGTATTATTTAGCAGGTCAGAAAGGTTTGCTTATAAACAAAATGATTGGTTAATGTTAAATTGACCTAGATAACTGTAAAACGATTGGCTGTTGGGAGGCACAATGTTGATATCACACGGATATTGTGCACGGTGTTTATCGCAACTGATCTTGTAAATGTCTTTAACAGCATATTAATTAATTTAAGTGATTTTAGTTCATTAAAGTTTCTTTTTATCTTTTCATTCTGGTTGCGAAAAGATGTCGGCGTCTAAGTTTTTTCGGAACTTCTTGACGTTACGGCAGATGGTTAGACCTCTTCTGTCTTTCCACGGATATTTAAATCGAATAATTAGTTTAAAAGAAACAAACTTAAAGTAAGTAAGTAAGTTTGTTAAGAAAACTGTAGCTTGTGATGTGTAGTAACGCTTTCGTTGATGCAACAAGCAGTACGCAATGCACCGAATGCTCGCATTTATCCCGCAAAGTCTGATCTAACAGGTGTGTAACTCCTGCAGACTTGATTTCATGTAGCGCCCGTAGTTTATAATTATTAACTGGTCATCCTCTCACGCAGTTGTTCATGTAGCGCTTTGAGTTTGAAGATTTACATTTACCATGTGTTTTGACATAAATCTGGCAAATTTCTCAAACACAGCTGAATAGAACATGATTTTGGATGTCAATCATATTGTGGGAATAGGCGTAAGTTTGTATTGTGACGGTCAACACCATTTTTAAAAGTGGTCTTGACTGGTGAAGGTTATCACCATGTTTCGCTGTGTACCAATAGTTCACGAGTATTGTAATAAGGTGTTTAGCTCTATCGCATGGTCGCAAGATATGAACAGTTGTGAAACAGAATGTAAACATGTAGGCCTACTGTGCTCTCTGCAAGTAACCTTAAAGTGGAAGACAAAGCATAATGAAAATGTGTATTGTGGTAATGAAGGTATGAGGAGAGATTGGGGAGGGAAAATGGAATGGGAGCGGGGAGGGAGGGCAGTAAGAAAAGGGGATTAGTCACCACCACATTTTTTGTCTATTTAGGCCTATGAACTTGGTAGCTGCGAAAACTCATGTAATGGCTTTTGCTAACTTTTCTCATGAATGAGTCTGTGTTTGTTGCTGTTTTGATCCATCAATATTTCAAGTCCTTTTAATATTTCGGTCGTGGGTCGAGCGTTCAAGACTAGAAGTTCTTGTTCCTAAATAAGGTTAAACTGTGAGGTAAAACAATTGGACGTATAGGGGATTTGGTTATATCGATGACCTTTGTCTAAGATCTTTGGTTATATCATTATCTTTAACCTCTTAAATGGCAATGGACTAATCGGACGGTGCTTGGACACAGGTCCATTGTGTCTTATTGTGTTTCAGGAATTGTGTTTCATTTTAAATTCTCACGAGAGACAACGGCATTTGTGCGTAAACAACTATCCCTGGGTTGTTACAGGACGTCTGCTAAACAGACTTTAATTCATAATCGTTGCCTTATAGATACTATCTAGATACTATCTAGAAGGCAATGTACCGACACACCATTTGCGTTGCACCATGATAATATTTACTCTAGAGATGATATTGAGGAGTTCAGTTCTTTATTGTGCTTTTTAGGGAACAAAGGAGAACAACTGTCATCCACATAGGTATAATTTTTTATATTCGATTTTCACATGTACACATGCCTATATATATATATATATATAATTATATATATATCAATATATATATCAGTCAACTGCTCGGTAATCATTCTCATTCTGAATTTCGGATAAGACAGCATCATTCAGTCCTCAATGTCCACGCTCGAATTATCGCCCAACTCCCAAAATTCTCGGATGATTCGAACTATTGGAGAGAGACGCTGCACTGGCTTCCAGTCGATGACAGTAATACCTTGAAGAACTTCTCATGGGAAGATCTTCGATTGCATAATTGTTGATGCATCACAAGACTGCATCAGAGAGCTCTGCGTTCCTCTTCCTTGCCAGCTTCTTGACGGCCGTTGCGTTCATCAGCCGTGGAGAGCTGTTGGTCCCGTGCTTACGCACTATGCTGAGGGCACTTCATGCTAACTTGTACATTAGACCATACTAAACCCAAGAAACATTTCAAGTCATCTTAAAGCGTACCACTTTAGGTCTATATGATTGGCATGTTAACTACCCTTGTGAAATTCTTATCAGACGAGTTATAAGTAGCAGATACATACTTACATAAAATGTTATATGCAAAATGTTTAGTAAACTCTTTCTGTCACCAAGGTTGAATGTTCGGAATTTTTCACATTACAAAATGACTAATAAAACTGTGTTAGTTGATATACGATGTAGGTATAATGGTATATAATTATCAACCATCATCTGACTGGCTGTTTTCTTGGATTGTTTCAGAGAAAATTGGAATCGCAATGATGATCAGAAAATACAAAAGACTCAAGGTAGTGTGCGTACAATTGTAAGAGGTAGAGTAGGCCACACAATTTGGAAACAGTATTTTAACCAGTTCTACTTTTGACAATTGTGATTATTTTCCATTTTCATTCTTCATAGAATTACATTTTCAATTTCTTCTATTTTCAGGAATTTCACTCAGGCCAAAGTCACGAAACACTAAAGGCTAACCATTGCCACAGTGTGTGATAATTATCTCTATTTAGTGTTATTGTTTGTGTTGTTATCTAATTATTTTTACTATTATTAATTATTACAATTATTATTATTCGTACTACTAATGGCATTAATGTCATTATTACATTTTTATTTTTGCTATATTGTTAATTATTGCAATTATTTCTATTATATTATGCATTAAATCACATATTACATGAAGAAATTGATGCAGAGGTCAACAGGTCAACCGAAAAGGATCTGATGAACATGCAAATGGATTGACGTGCCTGTTTCAAGAGTTGACTTATTCTTATTCTTTCACTATGATACAACATTATTATTATTTTCATTATTGTTATTTCAATCAAAGAAACTTAATATAGCGCCCCTTCAAGTTATCTACTCAGAGGCGAAATTTCTACTGCTTTTTATTATTGTGATCAGTTTTGTTTGTCATGCTTATTAATAATATTATTCAAAGATCTTGTTCTGGTGTTGATCTTTTGCTGATGGTAGTAACGGTTCTTGTTTAAGGTTCAGCTCTTCGTGCACCGAAGTCAAAATGCAAGAGCGAAATCCACGACCCATTAAGCATTGCTCATGACTCTTATCAACATCAGCGGAAGGTTTCTAAAGTTGCTTCAACGAAGGATTTAGATCAGAACCTGAATGATGACCATGGTGTGCAAGAAGTATGTCAGAATCTTCGAGCTGAGGACATAGAAAGAAATACCTGTAGCACCGAGGAGAAAGGCAGATTACAGGATAACACAACAACCAGAGGGGAAGAAGTTAAGAATGAATCTGCGACTGAATATGAGCACAGCAGTTCAGGAGGAACTGAGATTCAAGCTACGGATTTAGGTCCAGTTGAGTTTACAAGTCTAAAAGCGATTGCTTATGGATTTATCAAGGCATGCATAACTGAAGAGAACTTAGAGGAAGTCATTGCATCAGCTGAAGTATTTGATAAGCTGTTTCTAAACTATCTGAATACACTGAACGTTACTGTTCTGAAAGGTACGGAAAGAAAAGTTTCTTTTTCTTCTATTGTTAATTAGTATTTAGGTGCTTTATTGCACCTTTTGGCTAATTAGTTAAGCTTTCAGTTATGAGATGCAAAAGGTGCACCATAGAATTTGAGCCTTTTCCTATGTTTATTTAGTCTATGTTTTTTTCTCGATTTTTACATTGAAAAACTGTAATATTTTTGAAGACATCGTGTGAATCTTCGATTCTTCAGTTGTTTCATCTCATATGATATCAAAACATTTCTAAACCGCCCCTTTATAGAATGAACCTTATGGTTTTAAGAAGTTCAGTCATTGAATTTCTGTACATGATCCTAGGTAGAATGATCCATCTACCTCAGAAATGTGATTTTAAAGAGTTTTTACGAAAACATAAGCAAGTGTATTACCTTTAGATCTTCAGAGGAGTTTCTATAAACGCAAAGCAACAAATGGGAATTTTTTCTCTATTGCTTTTCTATAAAGGCATGTGAACAGTTTGTTACTCTTTACTTGTATGCTACGAGAAGTTGCTATGGAGGAGTGTAGTGCGTCTGGGTTTTTATAGGCCTACTGGCATTGAAACAAGTGTTATCTCTGATTTGTGAATTTTCTAGATAGGCTTAAATGCAAGTTTGTTACCTCTACTTTTCAATGTGAGTTTTATTGTTCATTTTCACATAAAGCTGCAAGTGTTAATGGAGAACATAAAAGAACATCTGAAAATATTGACACTTCAATCATCGACTCTGACGGAGGTGAAGTCGAACCTTCAAGAGGACGTCCTTCTGAGAAAACAAAGGATGCTTTGAACAAGACCAGAGATGAAGCAGGTATGAAATGCTGTTTACATTGCAATCTTTTATTTGTCAATTTTAGGCATTTCTGTAGATCCAGTGCAGAATCTCTCACAAGACGTCCATACTTGTCTTATGAACAAATTTCATAAATGATAAATTCGTGCAATGATAATCTACCATGTCTGGTTAGTTATTAAATGATGATGTTATACTTTGAGTCATAGGCGGAGACTTGGTCTTGGGTTTGGGGGGGGACCGATGAAGGAGCGGCCGAAGGACGATCGGCGAGGCGCGCAGCGCCGAGCAGGGGAGGGGTTTGGGGAGGGGATGTGCCCTCTCCCCATCTAAATTTGTTTTGAATTTCGACACTAATGGTAGCATTTTAAGCTGTCATCTGAACAAAATTGCTCTATAATTTGAGTGCTGATAGGAACCAGCTATCACTCGTAGCTTACATGTAGTTTGAGTTTGGGGAGGGGTTTGGGGAGGGGATGTGACCCTCCCCTCTAAAAATTTTTTTAATTTCCACACTGTAATTGGTAGCATTTTAAGCTGTCATCTGAACAAAATTGCCCTATAATTTGAGTGCTGATAGGAACCAGCTGTCACTCGTAGCTTACATGTAGTTTGAGTCGTGTTTGAGTTTGGGGAGGGGTTTGTGGAGGGGACGTGACCCTCACCTATCTAAAAAATTTTGAATTTCCACACTGTAATGGTAGCATTTTAAGATGTCGTCTGAACAAAATTGCTCTATTATTTGAGTGCTGATAAGAACCAGCTGTCACTCGTAGCTATTATTATTATATTCATGAAATATTTCAGAAATATTGAAGGGGGATATAAGCAGCTCCGTCCCCCCCACCTCAAGTTTTCAGGGGTACCGTCCCCCGCCCCTCCCTAAGTCTCCGCCTCTCCTTTGAGAGTGGATGGCCTCAACCTTGCGACATCTGACTTGGCATGGTGGGTATCAAATACTTATGCAGAACAATATGTACTATTGCTATATGCCTTTTCATACTAAGTATCTCTGAACAGTTTTATTAAAGAGGATCGAATTTATGATGTGCTAATTTTTATGTGTGATGACTTTTTAGTGGCAATTTCTGATGATGAATGCAGTTCCATTGCATCCTCGTCGAATTCGGAAATTTATGAAGAAGGTGATTGTCAGGACATAGAGATAAACGAAGAAGTAACTCAGGAACCACTCATTAAAAGAGATGTCAATAACTTAGCTGCATCGGCTGATGTTCGTTTTCAGTTTCCAGGCCAAGTGCGAGATGATAACACGGAAAAGTTGACAACTCATGACCTTGTCTTGTCTGTGAATAAGTGTGCTGCTCCTGTGGATCAATTATCAGACAGTTCAGGTCATGTTGAAACAAACAGCCTTCCCTTTCAACTGGAAGACAGTCAAATCCAGGAAGTTCTTAGCCTCACAACCGTGTCAAGCATATCAGCAGAAACTAATTCTGGCTCTCAACTGAGAAATTGTTCAAAGAGCGAACTCCAAATATCGTCTGATAACTTGCACAGTGAAGTTATTTTTGAGTGCAAAGTGGCAATCGTCGGGGATTCGTGCATTACAAATTCTTCGACAATAAAGTCCAATCAAAATGAAAGTAAAGATTATTCGTCAAATGTCATGCTAGAAAAACGGATTTCAGTTGGTGCAGGCATCGTATACGAAGATGTAGTTTCATCGCCTGAAACATTCCAATCTTCTACCATGACACAAACGTTGCTTCCATCCATTCATTCAGAGGAGGCTAGAGAAGTTCCGTTATCATCATCTGCCCATTGTATTACTAACCCTAGTACATCCTCTTCATTTTGGAGTCACGTAGATCCCTTGGTTGTTTTAAAATTGCCTCCTGGTGCTGCTTTAGTTAGCGACCGAGGCATTTTTGCCACAAAAGACGTGGAAAAACCTTTTGCGTGTGGTTACTGTGGTAAGAACTATCAGAAGAAGGATTCTGTGTATCGCCATATCGTCCAGCAGCATGATGAGAAGCAGCTCTATTCTTGCGAGTTTTGTGGTAAACGTTTTGGGGACCAATACCATTTGTCACATCATAAGTTAACACATACAAAGGAGAGACCTGTTTCGTGCAATGTTTGCAACAAGCCGTTCAGCACGACTGACGATTTTGTCTGCCACAGCAAAGTTCACAAGAAAGAGCAGTTCAAAGAAGGTATCAGAAAGAGACGTTACAAAAGTTGTGTACCAGAGAGTACGGAGAAAGAGAAGTTTGTTCCTAAGGTACAGCGATGTATAAGCGATTATGTGCATTCCACGATTATGGCAACTACATCTGAGCATTTAAGTCAACCAATTGAAATTGATGACGATCAAAATAAAATTAATTATGAAAATATTGACACGTCAGGCATCGACACGGACCGAGGCGATGTCGAACCTTCAAGAGAAAGTCAATCTGATCAACTAAACGATGCTTCGATGAACATCGGACGTGATGAAGCAGGTATGAAATACTGAATTGAAATTACAATCTTTCTTTTGTGATTTTTAGGCATTTCTATAGCGGCAATGAAGACTCTCACGGCCACTCCGTGCCTTCCTGGATTGACCACCAGAAATGATAAGGAGGTGCAATTAAAAATCTGCAATAGCTTCTTAAATGTGTGAGTCGATACGTTAGGGTTTAAGTTCCTATTTTTTCCTTAACCACAGAATCAATCAATCAATCAGAATTTATATAGCGCCCCTTCAAGATCCCTACTCAGAGGCGCTCCCGACCCAGGCCATACGGAAGAATGCAGTCTTCAACAGTTGGTGAAACTGAGAACAGTTTGGAAGGTGTCGTAAATCTAGTGTTAGCCCGTTCCAGGTTGTTGGACCAACCACAGAGAAGGAACGGCTCTGCATTGTTGAAGAGCGGGCGAATGGATGGCCTCCACCTCCCAACATTAGCCATGGCCTTGTGGCTTCAAGTACTGATGTAGAGCAATCTGTGCTATCGCTGTACGCCTCTTTCGTTATAAGTTTCTCTAGAGTTTCATTATAGAGGATCTTGACTTGTTATGTGCTAACCATCTATTCATGATGCCTTTTTAGTGGAAATTTCTGATGATGAAAGCATTCTTATTGCATACTCGTCGAATACGGAAATTTATGAAGAAGGTGATTGTCAAGATATAGAGATACTCGAAGAAGAAACTCAGGAAGATATAGAGATACACGAAGAAGTAACTCAGGAACCACTTATTAAAAGAGATGTCGATAACTTAGCTGCATCGGCTGATGTTTGTTTTCAGTTTTCAAGTCAAGTGAAATCAAATAAAACAGAAGAGAAGACAACTGAAGAGTTTGTCTTGTCTGTAAATAATTGTACTGCTTCTGTGGATGAATTATCACACAATTCAGGCCATATTGAAACAAACAACCTACCCATTCAGCTGGAAGACAGTCAAATCCAAAAAGTACTTAGCCTCATATTAGTGTCAGGTAGATCAGCAGAAACTAAATCTGGCTCCGAAGCGAGCTTTTTGAAAAGCGAACTCCAACGTTCGTCTGATAACCTACAGAATAAAGTTTTTTCTGAGTGCAGAGTGGCAATCGTTGGGGAATCACGCATTTCAGATTCTACGAAAGCAAAGTCCAATCAAAATGAAAGTAACGATTATTCGTCAGATGTCACGAAGAAAAAGCGGCTTTCTGTTGCAGCAGGCATCGTATACGAGGACGAAGTTTCACGTACCGAAAGCTCGCAGTGTTCTAATATGACGCAAACGTTGCCTTCATCTGATCATTCAGAGTCGCCAAAAGGAATCCCGGCGTCATTCACTCGTCAAGCAAGTGCATGTAACAATCGTGGTACCACATCCTCTCCATGTTTTAGTCAAGCAAAGTCCGTGGTATATTCAAAACTGCCACCTGGTTCTACTTTAGTTAGCGATCGAGGCGTGTTTCGAATAAAGGATAAAGAAAGACCTTTTGCCTGTGGGTACTGTGGTAAGAACTACAAGGGAAAGAAAGCTGTATATAGCCATATCAGACTGCAGCATGACGAGAAACGTTACTCTTGTGAGTTTTGTGGTAAACGTTATGCACAGAAGAGTGATTTGTCGGTTCATGTGAGGATTCATACGAAGGAAAAGCCATTCACCTGCGATCAGTGTGGCAAGCAATTCCATCTCAATAGTTCTCTCCGCAATCATAAAAATACACATTCAGACGAGAAACGTTACTCTTGTGAGTTTTGTGGTAAGCGTTTTGCACTACAATGTTTTCTGGAAAAGCACATCGGGATTCATACGAAGGAAAATTCATTAACCTGCGATCAGTGTGACATGCAATTTCGACTACTATGTCATCTTCGACGCCATAAATTGGCACACACAGGGAAATCGCCTTTTTCTTGCAATAGTTGCAACATGTCTTTCAAATCGAGAGATAATTTGGTCAGCCATAGTAAAATTCATAAGGAAGATACTTGCAGAGAAGCCATCGACTGTAACATCTGCAAGATGGTGTTTACGCTTCCCTCTACATTGAAGCAGCATATGATGATTCATTCAGGTGAGAAATCGTTCTCATGTGAAAAGGAAGTTTTATCTCCGGAGAGCTCACAACATTCTACCACGGAACAAACGTTGTTTTCATCTGATCATTTAGAGACGGCAAAAGTAGAACCAGCGTCATTTTGTCGTCAAGTAAATGACAATCGTGATACATCCTCTTCATGTTTCAGTGATGCAAAGTCCGTGGTATATTCAAAACTTCCGCCTGGTTCTACTTTCGTTAGCGATCGAGGCGTGTTTCTAACAAAGGATAAAGAAAGACCTTTTGCCTGTGGGTTATGTGGTAAGAACTACAAGGGAAAGAAAGCTGTATATTGCCATATCGTACTGCAGCATGACGAGAAACGTTTCTCTTGTGAGTTTTGTGGTAAACGTTTTGCACATGAGAGTGATTTGTTAAACCACGTGACGATTCATACGCAGGAAAAGCCATTCACCTGCGATCAGTGTGGGATGCGATTTCGTCTCAAGGGTGATCTTCGCCATCATAAACATACACATTCAGAGGAGAGACTTTTCCCGTGCAATAAATGCAGAAAGTGGTTCAAGACCAGAGAAGATTTATCAAGGCACAAGGAATCTCACAATAAAGGTGAGCAAAGAGAAGGCGTCGTCTGCAACATCTGCAACAGGAAGTTTAGAGATCCCTATATTTTGAAAATGCACATGATGGTTCATACTGGAGAGAAAGCATTCAAATGTTCGTTATGTGATAAACAATATCGCCTGAAGGCACAGTTGGGGTCTCACATGAACACTCACAGCGGAAAGAAGAGGGTAGCGGAAAAACCGTGCTCCGTGTGTGGTAAAGCCATTGCGGCCAATTATATTACTACGCACATGAGAATGCACACTGGTGAGAAGCCATTTGAATGTAGCATCTGTAAAAAGAGGTTTCCGAAGAAGCAAAATCTCGAGGGACATATGAGAAGTCACACGGGCGAGAAACCATTTGCTTGTGGTGGATGTGACAAGCGATTTGCTCTGTACAGTAACATGGTGACTCACAAGACAAAATGCACGGGGCTTCCAGAGAACGTAGACTAATTGTGTTGCAAAGATTTACGTTTTTATTGATGAAAATGTAATTATGTTTCTCAAACAAGAGTTCCAGGAATCTCCGAGAAGTAAAGTGTTTGCTGTTTTATTTCAGTGTTTGTTTAAATTGGTCGTTCATAAAAGGACGTATGAAATATACCTGCTTTGGACCCCGAGGGTCCATTATTTGACACTACCCTTCATTTTGCGGACCTCTTAAATCTGCGGTTTACTTTGCATTATTTACAGTCAGTGATGGGGAGTATTTGAAATACATTTACATGTACGAGGTGTTTGAAATAGTATTTGAAATACATTTAAGTATTTATGTAGACTGTAGTTGCTTTTGAAATACATTTAAAATGACGTATTTTTATTTATATTTGAAATACTTTTAAGAGTATTTTATATTTGTAATATGAAATACTTATTTAAAATACCGGTAGTTTTATTGCAGCTCTCCTAATAGTAAGGATTAGGAAATACAGAAACCTAGGCCTACTATGTTGAGCTTATATCATGGCTGCTCTACCCATGCATGTACTTCCTAACTACAATAACCAGTCAACCCAACTGACCCTGCAAACAGGCTCCACAAATATGCAGATGACTATTAACTTTTAATCCCTTCCTCAAATAGTGCTCCTGTGACTTTAGAATTGGACCAGTGACTTTAGAATTGGACCATATCTCCGGATGGGCTGCTGACTGTAACCTGAAGTTGAACCAACAGAAAACCAGTGAATTGATAATTCACCGCCCATCTTCGGTGCCATTTCCTCCAACCAACATCATGTTCTATATCCGCTGTTCCATCCGATTCGTCCTTCTGGATATTTCCTTCGCCCCCGTTCCGATGGTTTTCCCTTCCTAGCAAAGATGACTGTAATTTCATATCCGGAGTACTATATCAAAATATATATTGATTCTCTTTCCTCAGTTATAGCACTAGTAGGATAGTCCAATATGTATAACATGCCTATAGTTCTAATTTTATCTAAACATTGCCTTATTCTAATCTTCAGACATCCAATAAGACCTTAGTTTATCAATGCATAGGCCTACATGTAAGTTGCGTACTTGTCAGATTATATTTTTAATAAACGAAAATGTATTGATTGATTGATTGATTGATTGATTGATTGATTGATTGATTGATTGATTGCTGCGTGGTCCACATATATATATATATATATATATATATATGACGTCGTGCGAGCCGGAGGCACTACCCTGACAAGAATGCTGTATGCCTCACCCACCTGGTGGGGTCTCGTGGGACAGCGTGACAAATTAAGACAAGTTGAACGTTGTTGCGTCGCTTGATACGATATCACTATCTTCCTGGAGATTCTCTGTCTTATGATCAGCTATGCATAAAGGCTCCTGGCGAATAAAGGAATGCACGTGCTACATGATTTGCTTCCCGCTGTTAAAACTTCTAAGTATTCCCACCTCGCCCGGGCTCATGACCGTATCATTCCTCCCGCAGATAATTTGATGCGTAGACCTAAAACTTTCATCACTAGGATTATCTATAAGGTCTGATCAAGATAGACGATCTTTCATAGATAAACGCGAGACTAAATTGATTGTACACCAATTACGTGCGGTTGGCAATTGGTCTGTTAAGGGATATTCTCACTTACTTACTAAGTTACTTACTTGCTCACTTACTTACTAAGTTACTTGATGCGAGAAACATTTATTGTCTGGATCCTATATATAACTTTTAACTATGTTTATAAGATGTCTGTAGGCTACACCAAAGTGCGATTAGCAATATTATTGGTTAATAAAGAATAATCTTATAATATACTTACTTACTTACTTATTCAGCAGCGCTATATTGAATCAGTTATTAGTCCGCAATAGCCAGGTTGTCTAATTGGTCCGTTCCTGTGCCAGATGCGAATCCTGAGAGCTCAAATATTGGAAGGAGAGTAGGCCTACGTCCCATGAGCATCTGTGAGTGAAGTTGCCGGTTCGCATTCGGATTTCGGCTAATTAGAGAAATACCTAAGAGATCTCTGGCAAACTTGCCCCTTAATCCATTCCGCAATCTTCGATCGTATCATCTTCTAAGTTGTAATTCATTACCGATCACATCTAAAAGATATCTCGCATCTGATATTTGAACATTCGCGACCTTTGTCGAATGCGCCCAATGCTCGATTGCAAGATCGCCTGCACCAGTCATCTCAATTTCCCATTTTAACTCGACTACTGCAACGCCCTTTCCTACAACTTTGACTCTTCTCCAATAAAGAGCCTACAAGTGTAACATGTTAACTTGTTTTAATAAGAATAATATATGCGTAGAGTTAAATAACGAGTTGCAGGCCCTATTTGAATATAAGAACGATTAGGCCTACGCTACAAGCTCATAATTAACCACATGCATGCGCAGTTCTAATATCACTTCCTTGACTAAAATGAAGCGCTTTCATTACAAAAATGATTATATCTATACCTACAACGCTTTCAAACCTCTCAATACTTTTACATTCGCCATCCAATCACTAATTAACCAACCGCCTAGAACAACACGTTCCTCATCACTCCCTTGTTTATAGCCTATTTATCTCTGCCTCGTCTCCTCTGAAATTCTGCAACCGCTCCTTGTATGCTGCTCCAACTCTTTAGAAAGAACTCGCAAAAGATCTTCGCCAGTTTCTTCATAATTTCGGCTCACGCAGGATCAGACTTTCGGTCTCTTCCTCTGTCTTTACCACCATGGCTCATTAGTTTGCCCCTGTTCTCGCCTAGACTACTGCAACTCACTTCTTACAGGCCTCCAGAAACAGCGTCGATCTTTCCCTTTCAATCGGTCTTAAACGCTTCAGCTAGGCTCATAGCGCGATTCACTCGTTTTGCACATAATATCTCAATACATGTGCTTGAACTCTTCTTGCACTGGTTTCCTGTCACTGTGCGCATCCACTACCAGATCCTGTATCTGGTCTCCAAAGCACATCTGGGAAATGTCCCTATAGTAGGCTACTTCTCGGACTATAATACGCAAAAGCTGTTGTCCGCCTCCTCATCTCGCTCATTGCACTTTACTGATCGTCTTTATCTTTTTGTTCCAAGGACTATATAGGACTGCTCTTGCCCAACCAATTAGCCTAAGGGCGTTTGCTGTGGTGAGTACCTCGATCGTTTTCAATAGGCCTTGGTTCCAAGGACTATATAGGACTGCTCTTGCCCAACCAAGGGCGTTTGCTGTGGTGGGTAGCCTAGCCTACCCCCATTTGCAATGACCTTCCTCACTTAATTAGGCCTAATAAGAGTTAAACTAATGACCAGCAAGTTTAGCGGGCTCTCGTTCTTTAAAGGCATTTCTTTCCCCAGGGATTTCCGTGTTGAGATTGCCTCTGAATATCATCATCATATATTCGTTTAATGTGTTAACAACAGACATAACGCTGTATAGGTGTACATAAAAAAAGTCATTCTTGAGAGGCACTAAGTAAGTAAGTAAGTAAGTAAGTAAGTAAGTAAGAATGTTCTTTAGGGGCCGTCCATAAAGTACGTCACGCTATTTTCGACCATTTTACCCCTCCCCTGTCACAAACTGTCACAAAACTAGGACCCCCTAAAGTACGTCACGCTTTCGAACATAGAAATAATAATACTTCCGAAAGCAAGGCTAATACATAAACAAGGCTTCGCGACAGCATTAGTACTAGCGCTCCTAGCGAGAGGAATCGTGAAAAACACATTCAGGAGATATGCATTTCATGCTATTTTGACATAAAACTAATTAAAATGTTTCAGAAAATTTTTGAAAATTATTTTTAAAGCTATGAAATTCTACTAAAAATAAAAATAAATTATAAATAAAATTTAAAAAAATAAATGTGTGACGTCACACATGGCCTGACCCTCCCCTGTCACAAACTGTCACACTTTCTTAAACCCCCTCCCCTGGAGCGTGACGTACTTTATGGACGGCCCTTTATTGAACGCAAGCAAACGCTCAGCGCTTTACATACAAAGTCAGAAATAATTTATGTACAAAGAAAACGATAATTAGAAGAAAATTAGGTCAACTATAAAACATATATATGTCTAACTGTACAACATCCTAGCTAAGAAGCCACGCCTGTTAAGGGAATCAAATCTAGGGAGAACACGGTTACGTGAGCGTGGGCGCAGGTCATGACCAGTGCAATTGACAGGGGGAGAAGGTCGTGGAGGGTGTGGCTAGTATTTGTTAAGATGTTTCTAAATAGGTCTATATCAGCTTTTTGCAAAGCTCCTCAAAGGTGGGGAAAGATTTAGGTAGGAAACCAAGGCGTACCAACTTGCGGACCAGTGCGCTCACTATATAAATCTATAAATACGTTACGATACACAGGGTCGCAATGAAAAACTTATACATTTATATTTGCATTCTTTCATCAAAATGCCTTACGGGGCGGCGTGGGTGGCTAGTTTCTGCTTACTTACTTATACGTCGGACAGCTTGATGCCGGCAGTTGATACTATTAATAGAGATCAATATGGACTGTCGAATCATGGGACTCGTATTATTTAGCAGGTCAGAAACGTTTGCTTATAAATATAATGATTGGCTAATGTTAAATTGACCTAGATAACTGCAAAGCGATTGGCTGCTGGGAGGCACAATGTTTTGATATCACGCTTACATGTGCAGTGTGTTCTATTGCACCTGTAAATCGTGATCTTTAGTTTCTTGTATTATCTCTTTAATAGCATTATTGATTTAAGTGATTTTAGTTCATAATACGTATTTTGTATCGTTTCACTCTGGTTGTGAAAAGATGTCAGCGTCTAAGTTTTTTCGGAACTTCTTGACGTTACCGCACATGGTTAGACCTAAACATAACATAACATAACAAGGCTTAAATCGTAATCGTAATCGTAATCTCCAAACTTCTAAAGCGCCACTCGAAAGCCAAGCGCAGGGCACCAGCTTATTCACGAGCGCGCTGCGTCTAATCAGAGGGGTTGTCCAAAAGGGTAGTCCGAGGGAGGTCCGAGTCCGGTTTCCAGGGGATCAGAGAGGGCACAGCAGATGTTAAGGCGGGTGTCTTTTAGGTCGAGGATTGGAAGGTACAGGATCAGATGAGTCAGGATAAGAGTTCTTGAAAAGCAGAGACTTTAGTTTCGAGTGGAAAGCCTTGGGGTGATGGATAGAGGAGCCTGAGGCAGATGATGGTGGATGATTGGCGATGATGGTGGAGGAACCGAAAAAGTGCGGAATTCAGGAGGTAGATCGTTCCAGAGACGCGGCGCAGTGTTGGATATTGCTTGGTTGGAGAACTTGAAGTGGTTCAGAAGACTAAAAATCTGTGTGAGAACCACCACTAATACATGAATTAATATCCAATCTGCCCGAGCTTGTTCTTGAAATTGTTGAGTGTCTCCACCGAAACTGCCTCCTCACTCAGCTCGTTCCAGGCATTTATCACTCTGCTACTAAAAGATCTTTGCTTAATAGCACCTTTGAACTTCCTGAATATCTTATATTTGTGTCCCCTTAATCCTTCTCTCTCAGCCAACTGAAAGAATCTTGAGTATGGCGTTACTTCTTTGTTAGTCATCAACTTGTATGTCTCTATTAAATCTCCTCTGCATCTTCTCTTCTCTAGTGTTGTCATTCCACAATTTACCAATCTCTCTTCATACGTCAGTTTTCCAAATCCTGTGATCATCTTTGTTGCTCTCCGCTGCACCTTTTCTAGCACTTCCTTATCTTTTTGCGTGTAGGGACTCCACATTTGAGCACAGTACTCTAAGTGAGGTCTGACCAGAGTTTTATATAGGTTCAGGAAGATGCTTTTTTCTCTGCTGATCACCGTCCTTCTGATTTGTCCCAGCACCTTATTTGCTTTGGTTGCTGCCTCTCTGCATTGCCTGGATGGTTTTGCGCTTTGGTGTATTTTGACTCCCAGATCTTTCTCCTCTTCCGTTATTCTTAATTTCCTGTCTCTCATAAATCTGGCAAATTTCTCAAACTTCTTTTGTCTTTCCACGGATATTTCATCGAATAGGCCTAATATTAGTTGAAAAGAAAGACACTAAGAAAACTAGCTTGTGATATGTAGTAACGCTTTTGTAGCAAGCAGTACGCAATTCACAGAATAATCGCATTTACCCCACTGAGTCTGACCTAACAGGCGTGTGAGTCCTGCAGACTTGATTTCATGTTGCTCCCGTAGCTTATAATTATTAGCTGGTCTTCCTCTCACGCAGTTGTTCATGTTGCGCTTTGAGTTTGAAGATTTACATTTACCATGTGTTTTGGCATAAATCTGGCAAATTTCTCAAACACAGCTGAATAGAACATAATTTTGGGTGTCACATCATATTGTGGGCAGTGGCGTAGGTTTGTATTGTGACGGTGGGTCCGGTCAAAACCACTTTTAAAAGTGGTGGTGAAGGTTATCACCACGTTTTGCTGTGTACCAATATTTCACGAGTGATTGCTCATTAGCTCTATCGCATGGTCGCAAGATATATACAGTTGTGAAACAGCATGTAAACATGTACTCTGCTCTCTGCAAGTAACCTTAACGTGGAACACAAAGCATAATGAAAGAGTGTACTGTGGCAAGGAATGGATGATAGAGTGGGGAGGAAGAAGGGAACGGGAGAGGGGAGAGGAGGAGGGGAGGGCAGTGAGAAAAGGGGATTAGTCACCACCATTATGTAGACCTAGGCCAGAGTTTATTTGTCTATTTATTTATTCGCTTATTTTAAATTCTTCTGCTCGGTTACACAGGGCATGTGTGTACAAAGAACTTTTCCTGGGTCATCACAGGGCGTCTGCAAAACAGACTCTAATTCATAATCGTTGGATTGCTTGCCAAGAGCGCTACTGATGCACCATTGCATTGCACCATGATATTTACTTTAGAGATGCTATTGAGGAAGACATAACGGATGTTACTAATGTTGTTGATAAAGTTGGCATCCAGTTCTTTATTGTGTTTTTTAGGGAACGAAGGGGAACAACTGTCATCCACCTCGGTATATATATATTTATATTCGATTTTCATGTGTGTGTGTGTGTGTGTGTGTGTGTGTGTGTGTGTGTGTGTGTGTGTGTGTGTGTGTGTGTGTGTGTGTGTGTGTGTGTGTGTGTGTGTGTGTGTGTGTGTGTGTGTGTGTGTGTTCATGTATGTGTGATGTCCATATATGCATTTATGCATGTGTGTATGTTTGTGTGCCTACATATAATTATATACCTACTTATATATTTATTTATTTATATATATAAACCATCGTCATCGATAATTCTAACTTAGGCTTACTTCTTGTTTTTGTGGTCATTTTCTCATACTTAATTGATATACGATGTATGCATCTTTTATGAATCATCATCCTGACTGGCTGTTTTCTTGGATTATTTCAGAGAAAAAAGGATTCGCAATAATGATCTGAAAATACAAAAGACTCAAGGTAGTGCACGTTCAATTGTAACAGTTACAGTAGACCAAACAATTTAGAAGCATTATTTTTGACAAATATCTGCTTTTGACAATTATGATTATTTCCATTTTCATTGTTCTTAGAAATACATTTTCAATTTCTTCTATTTCCAGGAATTTCACCCAGGCCAAAGTCACGAAACACTGAAGGATAACTTTATCCACAGTGTGTGATTATCTCTATTTATTATTATTATTATTATTATTATTTTTAATTCCTATTATTTTTATCTAATTAATTTTTACTACTATTAATTATTGCAATTATCATTTTTATTAGTACTTCTTGTGGCTTTAATGCCATTATTTTTTATTATTTATAAAGTTAATTATTTCAATAATCAATTATTATTATACTCTGCATCAAATGAAAGATTTACAGCAAGATATTTTGAAGCAGAGGTCAACAGGTCAACTGAAAAGGATCCGATGAATATGCAAATGGGTTGATGAGCCTATTTAAAGTGTTCACTTATTCTGATATATGGAAGGCAGCATTTGATGAATAAGAATAAAAACTGGAAATATTCTGCATTACTACTTTAATTCTTTCACTATGATAGGACTTTATTATTATTTTCATTATTGTTCTTACTATTATTATTTATTATTATGATCAGTTGTGATCGTTATGATTAGTAATAATATTATTCTAAGATCTTGTTTGCTTTTGTTGCTGTTCTGCTGATGGTAGTAAATGTTCTTGTTTAAGGTTCAGCTCTTCCTGCACCAAAGTCAATATGCACGAGTGAAATCCACGACCAATTGAGCATTGCTCATGACTCTTGTCAGCGTCAGGAGAAGGTTTCTAAAGTTGCTTCAACAACGGATCTTGATCAGAACCTGAATGATGAGCATAGCATGCAAGAAGTATGTCGGAATCTTCAAGTGGTTGACACAATCACTGCTGTGGACTTAGAAGGAAATTTCTGTGACACCGAGGATAAAGGAAGAGTACATGTTAACACAACAACTAGAGGGGAAGAAGAACTTAAGAATGAATCTTCGACTGTATATGAGCACAGCAGTTCAGGAGGCACTGAGATTCAAGCCACTGATATATTAGGTCCAGTTGAGTTTAAAAGTCTAAGAGCGATTGCTTATGGATTTATCAAGGCATGCATAACTGAAGAGAACTTAGAGGAAGTCATTGCATCAGCTGGAGTATTTGATAAGCTGTTTCTAAACTATCTGAATACACTGAGCGCTACTGCAAAGACGACTGAACTGGAAGGTACGGATAGAAAAGTTTCTTCTTTTTTCTGCTATTGTTAATTAGTATTCAGGTGTTTTGTTGTACCTTTTGGCTAATTAGTTAAGCTTTTAGTTTTCAGAACTGGATGCTAAAGGTAGACCAAAGAATTTTTGCCTTTTCTTATGTGTAATTTAGCCTATGTGTATTGGTTCCGATTGTTGTATTGAAAAGTATAGTATTTTTGAATATATCGTGTGGATCTTTGAGTTGTTTCATCTTATATTCTATGTAAACATTGAACCATATGGTTTTAAATGTTATGTCATTGGAGTTATGTTCATGATCCTTGGTACAATGATCCATCTACGATGATCTACCTAAGAAATATTATTTTAAAGAGTTTTTACGAAAACATAAGCAAGAGTATAACATATATATTCAAAGGAGATTCTGTAACGCATATAAACAAATTTTAATTTTGTCGCTAGTGTTTTTCTATAAAGGCATGCTAAAAGTTTGCTACTCTTTACTTGTATGCTACTAGAAGTTGCTATGGAGGAGTGTAGTTTGTCGTGGGTTTTCATAGGCCTACTGGCATTGAAACAAGTGTTATCTTTGATTTGTGAATTTTCTATATAGGCTTAAATGCAAGTTTGTTACTTCTACTTTTATATCTTGGGGAGATGCATAGGTGTCTTGAGACGGGGTGAGTAGTGTATTCAGGTTTTTCATCAGTTATCTTTGATTTGTCAAGTGTACGTACGCAAGTGGGAGGGTTGCAAAAGTACGCCTGTGTACAGGG
>JACEVL010001657.1:0-27318 GCA_020284085.1 Aporrectodea caliginosa
GATTTTTAGCGATTATTAACCTCTTTTAATCCTTATTTGAATCTATAAAAGGTAAACAGGAATGCAGTTGCCTGTGTTTCGCGGTCAAAATCAGCGCCCTCTATGTGGGTCTTCCGGCGACTCGGGTTAATTGGGTGTTTGGATCGGATCTTGCACACTTTAGGGTTATTGGACACATCCTTAGATTAGGCCATTTCATTCATTATAATTATGAATCAATCATTTATTTCTGTAACCATCAGAAGAAAAAAAGAACAATGAAACAATAAGGGTACGGTTTCACATGTACTGGCTACAAGGAGGCCCAGAAGGGATCATGGATCCCGCTAAATAGGGACACCTAAACATGTAAAATATATACAGATAGGGGATGAAAGAAAAGACATTCAATGATAGGGGCCTACTTTCAGTGGAGTAAGCCTTGGGCTCCAAAAAAACAAGTAACAAACAAACCCAAGAAAATAAGACGGATCCATCAAAAATCACATTAACAAAAGAATATAAAATCTTAACTAAAATATAGGGTGACTAGATAGGTCGAGAACGATTTTGAATGCAGACAAATATATGTTATACACAATATAATATGGAAAGTTGTATACTGGAGGATACGTTGTTCATCTCTCCTTCTCTAATCACATATAACCTCTCGCGCTCCTGCTTCATGCACATTCGTGACCTCCGCCGCATCCGACCCATGCTCGACTTCAAAACTGCCTCCACCATCGCTACCTCCGTTGTCCACTCAAAGCTCGACTATTGCAATTCGCTCTTTCTCAACCTTGAATCCACCCAACTAGGTCATCTCCAGCTCATCCAAAACTCATTAGCCAGAGCCGTCACCAGAACGCCCAGGCATCATCATATCACTCCCATCCTCAAATCACTCCATTGGTTAAAAATCCCAGAGCGAATTCACTTCAAAGTCTTATCACTAACCTACAACTCTCTACAATACTCCCAGCCCAGATATCTTCGCGACCTCTTCACCATCCAGCCAACCCGTTCTACCAGATCTTCCTCCATTCTCACTCTCTCTCGACCTCCTGTCACTACTCATTAGAGAGTGACATGGGGAGACAATCTCGTCCCCATCCCCGCCCCGCAACAAGTAAGTCTTTCCCATCCCCGCCCCATCCCCGCAGGGTTTGTCCCCATCCCACCCCATCCCCGCAGGTCTTCTCCCCATCTCCACCCCATCCCCGCAGGACGACATCGCATTCCCCGCAAAAGTTTACACCAATTAAAATTTAAAAAATAACATTTTTAGCTTACAAAGCTATTTGTATTGCTTACTGCATTAGTCTGTAATTATCTTATCGACAGTTTGTATTAACCAAGTCTTGACCATTTCTGACTAGAAGGCTTCAGGAAATAAGAAAATCTCCTTGTCAGTTCTCAAGCTCTTAACATCACCCGGGTTTCTTGCCGGCTCATTCCCCATTACCGTGGTATTACTGCGAGAGTAAACCCCATTACCGCGGTATTACCGCAATTGTTGTCCCCATTACCGCGGTATTACCGCAATTGTTGTTCCCATTACCGCGGGATTTACCGCGGTTACCGCGGTTTTCCCGCGGGGAAATTCCCCATGTCACTCTCTACTACTCATCTCAAGTTCTCCAACCGAGCAATATCCAACACTGCACCACGTCTCTGGAACCACCTACCTCCTGAATTCCGCACTTTTTCGGTTCCTCAACCATCATCTCCAATCACCCATCATCATCCGCATCAGGCTCCTCTATCCATCACCGCCAAGGCTTTCCACTCAGAACTAAAGTCTCTCCTCTTCAATAACTCTTACCCCGACTCAACTGATCATCTACCTTCAAACTCTCGACCTAAACGACACCCACCTTAGCAGCTACTCTGACCCCTCTGATCCTCTGGAACTCGGACTCTGACCTCCCTCGGACTACTCTTTTGGACAATCCTTCTGACTAGACGCAGCGCTCGTGAATAAGCTGGTGCCCTGCGCTTGGCTTTCCAGTGGCGCTTTAGAAGTTTGGAGATTACGATTACGATTACGATTATACGCCCTATAGATAATTTTGAAGGGGCGTTATACAAATAGGCTAGCCTATCTGAAATCAAATTAAATGAAAATCGTCTAGTCGCTAAAATGGTGAAACCTCTTCGGTAGTTTACTTTTAAAATGTAGGCCTAAATGATAAATCTCATTATCTTATATTTCCTCAATCTACACAAAATAATATATTATTATCGAAAACTTTAAAATTTAAAGCGCCACTTGAAAGCCAAACGCAGACACCAGTTTATTATATGCGTCGAGTCAGAGAAATTGTCCAGACAGCTGCAGCTGTACAGTAGTCAAGAGGAGATCCAAATCCAATTTCAACTTGCCAGGGAGTCTAGATCGAGAGTGGGATGAGGCGCTGCTATAGGCCTAAGACGGGCTTCGTGTAGCAGAATTGGAAGGCGGAGCATCACATGTGCCAGGGTAGGATAATTTTATATTTAGAGCAGGGGTCTTCAAAAATAATACGGCCCGCGGGCCACATCCGGCCCGCTAAGGCCTTTAATCTGGCCCGCGGAACTCTCCTTGAAGAAACAAACTAAATTGGGAAAATTGAAAATTTTAACGCCGCTGTAGGCCTACTCAGACATGCATATTGCCAAAATTCATGTCGCTGTTTGCAGGACTAACGAGAAACCATCTTAATTGTTATTGATATCTGCATTGAAATTCTGCACTGCATCAGACCTCAGGAATAAATAGTCTGTTTAAAGTTATTCATTCGCGGTTTTTTCTTCGGAGTTTTGGCCCGTGGAGCTTTAGAAAGTCAGCAATGTGGCCCTTCGCAGGAAAACTTTGGAGACCCCCTGATTTAGAGGTGTGACTTTTAAAGTAAAAATTCGGGGTAGAGGATACAGGATATTGAGGCAGGTGATAGTGGATGCCCTGTCAGCCTGCTCACATGGAGTCCATATAGGACCATATTCCATATGGGACTCGAATAGAGCCCATAAAGGTCCCAACTAATTCCCATGGAAATGCTGGCTGGTGAAAAGTAATAATGATGGAGGAACCAAAAACTTGAGGAAGTCCATGGTTGTGGTGCTCGGTTGGAGGACTTGAGGAAGAGGGTCAAGAGAGTCTGAGATAGTGAGATAGAAGGATGATCGGGAAGAGGGGTGGTTGGCTGGTGAAGAGTTCGCGAAGATACTTGAGCTGTAAATATCTGTAGCGAGTTCTATAGGTTTTGGGATTTTTAGCCAATGGAGTGATTTGAGGATGGGACCGATATGATGATGATTGGGCATTCAGGTGACAGCTCTGGCTACTGAGTTTTTGACAAGTTTCAGACGCTTAATTTGGGTGGATTCGATGTTGACGAGGAGGCAATTGCAGTTATCGAGCTTTCAGTGGACAATGGAGATTGCAATGGTGAAGACAGTCTTGAAGTCAAGCATGGGGGTGGGCCCGATAGCGCATTGGATAACATCTGGCGTAGAGTGCGAGAGGTACCAAGTTCGAGCCCCGTAGGGCGGATTTGCTTTGTAGCCTGTAGGCTGCTATTAGATCCGTGTATTGCAGGCTGTCTGTTCTGTTAGTAGTTAAGATTTATGTCTTCTGTCATTTGCGTTCTTGTGAATTGTTTCAATTGCATAACTGTAAATTGTACCGGTGGCGATGTGTCAAACGGATTGTTTCAATTAAGGAAGAATTATTATTATTATGGATACGGCGATCGCAAGTCACTAATGTGCAAGAAGCAGGAGCGCAAGAAGTGGATCAAATTAAGATATAGGCCTACTACCGAGATTGTGGACAGAGGAGGTGAGAGATGAAGGTAGTAAGTGAGTATTTGGAAGGGTCTTGGCTTTTCTTGATTTGATCAAGGCCTAGGATGATAAATTCTGTTTTGGAAGGTCAAGGCAGAAGAGGTTTGATGACTTCCATTTATAGATTAGGTTACATCATTGAGTGTTCTTGCGATGGAGGTGGAAGAGGAGCTGGGGAAAGGATATGCAGAGATGGGTGTCATCCGCATAGAGATGGTGGTCAAGAGAACGATGGCTTTATACAGGGAAAAAAGGAGTGGATCCAGGACGGAGTCTTGAGGGTGTCTCTCAACCACTCCGACTCAGGAGAGTCGGAGTGGTTGCGAGGAGTGGCTATAGAGGCTTTAACAGCGAGAAAGTTGGGGAAATATGGACTGGAATCAGAGTAGAGCAGTGCAAGAGATGCATAAAAGCACGTCAAAGAGGCCTGCTCATAATCTGGCGCTATATCAAATAAAGTCCGCAAGAGTCCTAGGGTGTTTGATCCGTGTCGGTGCCAACCAAGTCAGAATCCGAGGGTTGAGCCGAAAAGGCAGAATGAAGTAACTGTAGGCCTTAAGTAAGCGATCGCTGTTGGTTTTGGCCATGAGTGTTTGACTGTTGATTAGCCATAATGGATAAAGATACACTTGTAGACGAAATGTCGTTAGACGAAGTGTCTGTAGACGAAGTCTGTAGACGAGTTGTCGCGGAACCGTTTTGAACACATAGCAGGCCTACATCTGAGAAGCCAGTGGTCCGCATTCATTATTATCGATAAGCGTTACCCAATATAATGTGCTTGTGTGCATTTATGTCATAAATGCTGGGTCATTTCGTATTTTAGCGTATAATAAGTATTTTAGCAAATAATAGTAATGATTAATAATAGCGCCAATTGTTTTCGACAGCATTATTACTGTGTTAAACAGTAAGCGTGCATTACGCAAGTTCGTGACGTCACAATGCTCAAACTAGTATTCGGGAGTTCGTCATTGTGTGACTTGCTGCTCCAATAAGGCTACGTAATAAGCGTGATAAATCAATCTCTCGTGGTCATTTTATTTTCTGTGGAAATGGATTTTATGGTGAAAGAATACATTTTCCTGGCCTTCTTCTGCTTGTCTTTGGGTAAGTGTATAATGCTGCCGACGGATAGATTTTTCCTGCCATTCTAGCATCCTACAAACTCGATTTGTATTTTAGGATATCAAAGATGCCATAATGTTTGGCATACTAAACAGTGGCGGCTCTACAGGGGGGGCCAGGGGGGGCCAGGGCCCCCAACTGAGTCTGTGGCCCCCCAGTGGCCCCCCCAAATTTTAGTCAAAAATATTATGAAATATGGTATAATTTAATTTTGATATTTTCAAAGGTGTTACTTACTACTTGTTTACATAGGGGCCTCCACCAGAAATGCTAGAAATGTTATTACAATTAAAATTAAAAGGTGTGAAGGGTAGATCGGCATGATTCAGGAGGGGAAATTTTTCTGGTAAAAGTCTTGTTACTACCCCCCCCTCGAAAAATTCTGGTAAAAGTCTTGTTACTACCCCCCCCTCGAAAAAAAAAATGTCAACACTTGCTACCCCCCCCCGGTCGTCAACTTTTTGGAGAAGATGTTACAGGTCTCTCGTGACCATTCTCACTTTCGACGAAAATAGACTGGCCCCTCCATCTGTGTCCCCGGCCCCCCCTGGCCCCCTGTTGCAAAAGTCTAGAGCCGCCACTGATACTAAATATCAATAACATCCCAAAATGCACCTATAGGCCTAAATAAGAAATGGTTAGCTAAAATTTACGAAATCACAGGAGCCTATACAAAAGCTAAAGCTTATAATAAAGTTAGGCCCCTAATAATTAATACATTGTAGGCCTAATCCATCGTTTTAACGTCCAAAATTATTCCCCCATTGTACTTCTTGCTTAAATAGAAGTTGGATCATTGAAATATTTTGCTTAAATAAAAATGGGATCGATTAAAAATAGTTCTTGCTTAAATAGAAGTTGGATTGATGAAAAAGAGTAAAACTGCAGTCCTAAGTTTAATTGAAGTGGATATAGGCCTACTGCATGTCCAATTGTCCATGTCTTGTATGACCTACACCCACCAGTCAAGCAGACAGGGAAATTTCTACGCGCAAGAGGACGTCACCGAGAAATCCCAAGCGCTAATAGATTGATTAGAAAATCGTTCATCATAAGGATTTTTTATAATCCAATTTAGTTTAATGGGTAACGGGTTAGATAATGTATTTGGGGACTATAATATGGGACGTAATGACGAACTAGTTTAATATCTTTAATGTTTTTTATATGCTTCAGTTTCTCTGCACCAACGTGTGGCATGCAATAATTATTGGTTTCAATAAAAAATATTTCTACCTGTCTGTCTGTCTTGTCTGTCTGTCTGTCTGTCTATCAGTCTATCAATCAATCTATCTATCTATCTATCTATCTGTCTTTCTGTCTTTCTGTCTGTCTGTCTGTCTGTCTATCAATCTATCAATCTGTCTGTCTGTCTGTCGGCGTCTGTCTCTCTATCTATCTATCTATCTATCTATACATCTATCTATCTATCTATCTATCTATCTATCTATCTATCTATCTATCTATCTATCTATCTATCTATCTATCTATCTATCTATCTATCTATCTATCTATCTATCTATCTATCTATCTATCTATCTATCTATCTATCTATCTATCTATCTATCTATCTATCTATCTATCTATCTATCTATCTATCTATCTATCTATCTATCTATCTATCTATCTATCTATCTATCTATCTATCTATCTATCTATCTATCTATCTATCCATCTCAATCCATCCATCCATCCATCCATCCACCCACCCATCCATCCATCCATCCATCCATCCATCCATCCATCCATCCATCCATCCATCCATCCATCCAGCTATCTGTCTAGCTAATCTAGCTATCTAGCTAGCTATCTTATAACTGTCATCAGTTCAACTTCTATTTACGCAAAGAATTAGTTTATTTAACTCAACATGTATTTAAGTAAAGAAATATTTTCATCAATCCAACTTGCATTTACGCAACCCGATAACAGAAATAATAACTTTTTTATGAACTAATGACAAATAATTATTAAAGTACCGGTACCTAAAATGCAGTTTTACCGAAATATTTCTTGGTTAAATAGAATTTAGATTGATGAAAGTAATTTCTTGCAAAAGTAAAAGTTGAATTGATCAAAACAGTTTCTTAATTGTTCAACTAGAATTTGGATTGATGAAAATAATATTTGCGTAAATGGAAGTTGGATTGATAACAGTTGTCTTGGATATTGGTTTTAAAATTCATTCATTCATTCATTCATTCTGGAAATTTATATAGCGCCCCTTCAAGAAATCTACTCAGAGGCGCTCCCAGCCCAGCCACGGCAAAAAGTAAAAAGACTTGAGTGATTTATAAAACCCAGTTTGACTGGTCAAAGGTAGCAAGCGCAGCTCCGATGGCAGGTCATTCCAGATGGAGGGGCCTGCAACCGAGAAAGCTCGGCGCTGCCTAGCAGTCAAGCGAGCCCGCGGAACTAGGAGTTGCCCCGTATAGTTTAATGCCTTGTATAGGCCTATAAAACGATGAAACGATATTGTTGTAATGCGCACATAGCCTAATAAGGGACGATAAACTATAGATTGCCTTATACTATGCATATCCCTATTTAAGTCACTCATAGAACTTTGAAAATATGACATAATTGGTTGAACCATACCGTCGAAATAATTGATGTAAATAGGTTGAGTGACTGTGATGCAGTGAAAGAGCTGCAGCAGCTACAGCAAGCAATGATAGCTTCAACTTCAGCAAACACGACCAACGTCATTTTCCAATGTAGCTAGGCAAATTAAACAAAATCCCATACAACACGTCACATAAGACTTAGGCTACTTACATCACATTATTAAGAAACGTCGCATGATGTTCTATAGGCGACTAGTTCAGTCGACATCTAATTTTCTCCAGTATATTTTCTTGTGTTACGTTGTTGAGCACTTTCTTTGTGACTCTGAACTCGCCGGTATCACGAAATAGAGTATCCGTCCTAAGACTATCCGGGGGGATGTATAAATTTATCCCCCCGGATGGAATAAACCGGTTTAGAGTATCCGGGGGGATAAACCATTCTATCCCCCATCGTCATACGCGTCACGATAGCCTCGACAAAAATCCAGTCAAAATAACCAAAAACGAAGTAAATTAATTTCAGGTCGACGTACAAACTAAAGATACGCAATTTAAAATATTTTTATTTGTACAATAAATCCAAACAGTACGACTGAATACACTTAGAAACCGCCAAAATGTAAATTAAACCAAATAGGCCTACTCCATTTCGCTAAGGGGATACTCATGTATGGGGATACTCTATTTTGTGACACCGGCATCTTGAACGATAAATTTAGTTGCATAAATGATCTTTGCGAACATTTTCGCAGTCTGTAGCCTACGTGCGTTTGATTTTATGTTTGTTCAGATTTGTGCATGTATGTTATGACGTCTGTTTTGTTTCTGCCTTCGGGCGTAATAAAAGTACTGATATAGGCTTGTCGACCTAGAAATAACCGAACTCTATGATAATTATCTATTTCAGTTTGCGGTTTTGTCAACCTGAATTTCTATTAAACGAATATTTGATGATGATAAGAACTCTGACCACAATAAAATCACTTGCACGGTGTATCCTGCAGTCACCCAACGGGAATAGGTGAATAATTAGACCAGCGTTTCCCAAACTTTTTTGGCCATGGAACCCTTCGTAACTTAATATTTTCTGGCGGAACCCCAATCTCAACTAAACGTATTGAGGCATACATAGCGCAAAGAAGCAAATTAATATAGGCCTAACTAAACATACACACAGACACACTCATAATTATAAGCAATTAATTTCTACAAAATTCTTCTCTTATATGAAAAATTAAAGTGCACTGTTTATAAAACCCCAACTCATGAAGCACAATATTGGGAGTAGCCTAGGCGTAGGCCTACATCAAATTTTAATGTATACAATGCTTTTATTACTTCTCAATGAGTTCTCATGCAATTTTTTATAGTTGGCTTGATGCAAGAAAGCTGAATTCTTATGTCAGGTGCATCAATGAGTCAATTTTTATATTTTGTTTTTGTTACAGTATAGGGCCTAATATGAGAATCCAGTTTCGCAAAAATATGTTGTGGCAAATGGCAGAAGCACGCTAACTATACATTTCGCGAAAGTTGGGTATTTTCTAATTGGCCCACTGCAGAAATCGATAAATGAAAGTTCATTTGCGAGTCTGACATTATGTCAATAAGAAGTTCGAAAAGCAGTTGGATTTTTTGGGCTACTTTGGATGGTTTTTGAATCCAATTATTATCTCCCTTGATCGGAGGAAAGTATTTTACCATGTTTGCCTCCACGTCGTGAATATGATCTGCAATTTCTGGACGAATTTTTTCGTCAAGAACACAATTATCCATATCAATCAAAAGCTCATTAGGGCCTACATTATAATTATAATTCCAACCAAAGCATTCAACCAAAGCATTCAACTTACATCTAAGAATAATAAGATCTTCGTAGGCCTACCACGAATGCTATTCAAAAACGTCTACTAGATGAAAAACTGCCTCTCTCACTAACTCATGTATTCTGTTGCGTTTTGTCGACAGTTTTGTGTTAAATAAACGAATATGATGATGATGATGATGATTCCACATTACTAGATTCAACACAAGAAGCCCAGAATCCCATCTTACGTGACAGTTACTCAATTTTTGGCAATTTTTTTTATAAATAACAGTAAAAATAAAACTAATTAATTGCAAATACTGCTTTACGATTATCTGACTCGATGGTACTTTTTACACTTTTACGTTTAATCGTGTTCAGATTAGTTTCGTCGAGGCAACGATAACAAAGACTATTCATACTTACATATTTGACCTACGTAGGTCCCTGCAGTGATTTCTATGTATAATTATAATTACTGGATTGCTAATGGGCATTGAAAGTTCGGATTATCGATCACTGGGGGAAAACACAGAATATGACTGTGGGCAGTTTTAAATTTTTTGTGTATTTTTAAGAAAATGTTTAAATATGTTATTCCAATAAAATTTCTCAGTAACATTTCTTTTCATTACAACTTCTCGCGGAACCCCTGGGCTGACCCCGCGGAACCACCCTTGGGTTCCGCGGAACCCACTTTGGGAAACGCTGAATTAGACCAACTATACTGTAGTTACTAGTTAGGCTACATTCTATAAGGTTAAATATTTGTTTGTTTGTTTTCGACTTTTGACTACGGAGTTTATTTAGAATTTGGAAATGACAAATTAATTAAAATATTAATATATAGGCCTACTAACCAGTAATGATTCTCATTATCAAGTAACCAAATTAATTAAAAAAATTGAAATAATCATGAATTGCAAATGCATGCAATAAATATACACTTAGTTAACCCTTTGGAGGTGAGGTGGGTATGACACACCACAAGGCTATTCTACGCTGCTTTTTCTACGGAAAACGTAGAACCAGCTTGGATTATTTTTGTCTACCTTAGTGAATGTGAAATACGGACACTTTAGGACACTTTCAGGTACTTTTGGACCCCATTTTTTTTATTTCTTGCATATTAAAGTGAAATTTTAATTTTTCGTATACATTATTGATTTTAAGGAATTTAAAAAGTAACGGCACAGTGCCGAAAAAATGTGCGATTATAAGATATTACTGCATATAGTGTTGCATCGATGCAAAATTGATCCATTATTACGGGTATTATGTCACGACATTGTCACGTGTTCCCAAAATGTTACATGTTTCGAGGGCCACGAAGATGCCATTGCAAAGGGCCGCTTGATTTTGAGCGCCACCACGCTGGCCATATCAATTATGATTGAAAACTGTTATTTGTTCCTGAAAATCACCAGTTTAGCCGACAATTGGTTACATAACTGTAGGCCCTAGTTTAGCTCACAATTTATATTATAGTTGATATTGCGACTTGCAAGTAATTATAGGCCTATGTATTGGGATATGTCAGACCCCACCTCACCTGAAACGTTACAATGCTTCACCTCACCTCCAAAGGGTTAAAATGGCATCTACAACGGTAAACCGGAACTGAAAGAGCAGCGGTTCTTCATAGACTGTTACACTGCCCTCCGTTCTATATAATCTTTCATCTGCTAGCCTATAAAATAAAATCTACAGTAGGCTATGCACCTGTCCCAGAGGACCCAGAGTAATAATAATAATAATAATAACAGTGACAATTTAATATGGCGCCGTAACACAGCCATGCCGTTACAAGGGCGCCTCACAGTCAACTAACAGCAGGGCAGGCCTTAGAGAACAAATAAGTCTTGAGTCCAGATTTGAAGGAGTCGATTGTGTTAGTCGCTCGCAGGGCAGGAGGAAGACCGTTCCAGCATCTGGGGCCAGCCGCCGAGAAAGCGCGATCGCCAAAACGGGTTTTCATCCGTTTTACGCGAAGATCGCTTTTCTCGAGCGATTGGAGTCGCAACCCGGAGGCGGAAGAATGCGTCAGAGATATTGGTAATACGTTGTGTATAACGTGTTAGCTATAAACTACTTTCGTTTCTATAGCGTGCATCGATGCGATTTTCAGGTAATGTTTCATTTGTTGAATATTTCGAATTACAAGGTTAATATTTGCATATTGTAAAATAACATTGACAATAGAGTATTACCTGCAGGGCCGTTTTAAGGTCGTCGTAGGCCCTAGGCACTCTTGCCTTCGTAGGCCCCAACTGCCTGTTCTTAAATTAAAAGCGAGTTAATGCGAGAAACAGTGATGGGTAACTAATTAATTAGAAATTAATTAATTAGCTAATTAATTAGATTGGTAGCTAAATTCTAATTCTAATTAATTAGTAACAAAAATGTTGCTAATTCTAATTAAATTACTAATTAAAAGTTGTCTAAATCTAATTAAAATTCCATAATTAGCTTCATAGTTACCTTGCCTACATATTTCTTTACTTACTTTTTACTCGATGCTTCCATGTGACTAATAAACATTAACCAATTTACTTGAGTTTTTAGTTTTATGATATCTTTCAAGGAAGAATTGCCTTTTGTTATGAGATGTGTTTATGAAAAATTTCACTAGAGCCTACATAAAAGAATACAACAGTAAAGTAATATTAATTGGAAAGTGTCTGTTTTAGCAATTACATTGTAAGCTTCTAGTAAGAAAATAATATGAGATTTCTCAGCGTTTTCCAGCTGCAAATAATATGAGATTTCTCAGCGTTTTCCAGCTGCATCTGAAACATTACGTTGCAAGAATTTGCTTTTTAAAGATTTGTTACAATTTTGAGCAAAGAAACAGGCTCGAAGACAATACTTTAAAACTCATGATAATTCCAATGTGCAAGTCCGATCTCAAATAAATATAAATATGTTCCACAGTAATAAGAAGAAACTGGATAAAGATCATTGAAATTTGAGTTTCATCATAATCTGAAATATTTGCCTAATAGATTGAACGCTTAACTGGCAAAAGAAATTTTTGAGTCGTTTGTATTCTGACGCCAGCAACTAATTCTAGTTAATTAGTTCAGCGTTAATTCTAATTCTAATTAATTAGTTATCCCAAAAATGGTAATGCTAATCCTAATTATGAAATTCGAAGTAATGCTAATTCTAATTAATTTGTTAAGAAATCTTAATTACCCATCACTGGCGGGCAAATGACATTTGAAGACGTTATAAGTGATCTTGCTAATGCAAATTAAGAGCCGTAATTTAAAAGTTCACATAGTTTATATTATGCTGCTCCACAACTTAACTTAACTTTTTATTAATAAGCATAAAAGTTAACTTGTTACAGTACAATTATAAAAATTATTAAAGTAGAATTTGAAATTTCTTTCATTTTCGTGTCAAATTCAACCATTAAAATTATTTTTCAATATCTCATTTTCAGACTTTCGTGGGCCCCTAAAATGTTCGTGGGCCCTTAGGCTAGGCACAGTGCCTACTGTGCCTAGTGGGTAAAACGGCCCTGCATGGAACCGCAAATGAGACGCAACGTATACGCAGCTGTTAACCAATGTAGCTAGATGACGTCGTTCGCTTGTCGAAGAAATCCCGAAATGCCTTGCGAATGCGGATGCCGTGTGTTGTAGGACGTTATGAGAAATCAGAAATGGCGGCGTATTGCAACGGTTCGACCAAAGTTCGACCGTACGTTACAGCAGAAAATAGCGTACGCGTACGGTACGTAATTTACTAAAAATAATAGCGTACGCGTACGGTACGTTCGTATTCCGTACGTATGAGCAGCCTTTAATATTAGTTGCTTCTCGTGACGTCACATTTTGTCTCCTCATTTTCTCGTCGTTTTTTTCTCGTCGTTATTACGTCACTTTACAGTTCTTATTTGTAGTTCCGTTTCAGCGAAGAGGTAAATTATTATTTTGTTTTTATTTTGTATAATTTTCCATTCTTTAATTTGTAATTTTGTTATTCCTTGTTAATTCTATAATAAAAAATATAAAAATTAGCGTACGCTATTTATTAATTTAGCCAAAAAATAGCGTACGCGTACGGTACGCATTTCAGCAGAAAAAATAGCGTACGTTCCGTACGTACGGTCGAACTTTGGGTTCGACATTTAAAATCTGTATTATTATCGGCATTTAAAGTAAACTGCGAGCTGAAAATAGTCGCGTTTACCTACACATTCTGATAAAAAAGGTGTTGTAAAATTTTTCATAACGCTAGAACATTACGTTTCGGAGCCTTTAGCCGGGTTATGGAAGGACAACTCAGAATTATATATAAGATATTAGATAATTATCAGGATTGGTGGGCAGAGGATGGCTTTCTATACAGGACTCATGAGATGAATGTTTATCGTCTTTAGTAGGTAACACAAAGTTGTGAGGGCGTGGTCTTGTTTTGTAATTTGACGATCGACAATCGGAAGAAAAAGCATGAAAAATACACATAATATAAGCTTATGCAAAAACTACAAAATACCAAGCTGTAGATGCCTATTAAAGCATGCAGTCATTGTAATGCCTTTGCGCTCAATCGGTTGACATAATATTATATCTGGCAGAAAAGTTCGAAGTGTAGTGAAATCTAATCTGATATGAGAACCTTTTTTAGCGTCATTATATCAATGCGCGAGGCATCTGCCGTAGGTAACTCTAAGAGAAATGTCATGTCCCATTGGCAAGTCATGCAGTAAAGAACCATAAGACTCACGAGACCTGAAAAACGGCTGCGGGTGATAAATAGAAAAAGACTTTATTTTGACTTAAACAACATTACAGAACCAGCGGAACAGATAAGAACTGACATCAACTCGGGGGACGTAGGCCGTCACATGTAGGCTACAGCATGTTTCTTTGCGGCACAGCAGGAAAAACAGGGTCCAGGGTGAATGTACAATATTTGGGAATCTGACTAGTTGTATCTGGCTTTGCCAATAATTTATTACCACCTGCCTTCAAAGACTATTTCCCTTGTGTAGGCCTATCTGACGAACATTCTCACTATAGGCTACCAGAGCCAGAGATGATTATCGGATAGGATTTGCTCGGACTAATTCGCGTCTCTTTTCGATTAAATGCACTGGCCCGGCTGCGTGGAACAGTCCATCTTGAAATATTCGCAAACTGCCAAACCTATGGGCCCTACTTATTCAAAAAGTCATTGCGTGAAATACTACTGGAATCATAGCTTGTCTAACTCTTTAATTTGTTAGTGTTCTACAAGAACTACGTGTCTTTTTTATTTTGTTTCCATTTTGTGATCAGTCTGTTTCATTTTTGCTTTTCTCGCCTTTCCTTGTATTTAATTGTATTCGCGTGTGCTATATAGGCCTATTATATGTTTTGTTCACTTGATATTGGGTAATGTTAACCGATATCTGAAGTTACACTGTACATTCCTGGATTCGTTTCATTCTAGTTAAGTTTTTTTAAATTTAGTTTGAATGCAGTTAAGGTTTATGTTTTTCGCAATAGATTTTCTGGATAGAAACAACCAAACTGAATATTGACTCTAAGTCCTTCCGTTTATTATCATGTACTACGATATTAGTAATTACTTAGGTGACCCAATCTAGCGGGACTATTTTCCCTTCGGGATCCCCTTTTGTTGCTAGTGATGGAAAATATTCATGCTACTATTGTGTTGTGATGCTAACAATGGCAAATAATCATGTTACCTCTGTTTCGTTACACAGTGGCTTCAATAAAAGAATTGATTGATTGAATGATTAATTGATTGAATAAAGCTTGTGAATTGAATTGACGAAAGACGAATTGGCTGCTTGGTGTATAAATAGGTTTAAGATGGCGACAGAATTTTTTCAGGATGTTGGCAGAATCCGGTTCAGGATGTTGGCAGAATCCGGTTAGAGATGTTGGCAGAATCCGGTTCAGGATGTTGGCAGAATCCGGTTAGAGATGTTGGCAGAATCCGGTTACAGATAATGGCATAATCCGGTTCAGGATGTTGGCAGAATCCAGGTGAGAGATGATGGCAGAATCCAAGTTAGAGATGGTGGAATAATTTGGTTCAGGATGGCGGCAGAATGTCGTTCAATCAATCAATCAATCAATCAATCAATCAATCAATCGGTTACTTGTAGCCAACCAACCATTAGCAATTAGATTACAAATTAGATTACACTTTTTAAGTAGGGATTGTTGACTGCCAATGTACTAGATGTAACGGCGCCCTTGTAACGGCATGGCTGTGGTACGGCGCCATATACATTGTCACTGTTATTATTATTAGATGGTGGCAGAATGCGGTTCAGGATGGTGGCAGAATGTGGTTAGAGCTGGCTGCTGGATCAAGGCAGAGGCGGAATCCGGTTGAAAATGGAGACACAAACAAACGTTAAATTATATATTATATATAATATATATATATAGAGAGAGAGAGACAGAGAAAGACAGAGCGACAGACAGACAGAGACTGAGAGTGACAGAGAGAGAGAGTCAGAGACAGAGAGACAGAGACAGAGACACACAGACAGACAGACAAACAGATAGAGAGATATCAAGACAGAGAGACAAAGAGAGACAGAGAGAAACAGAGAGAGAGACAGAGAGAGACAGAGCGTCAGAGAGAGAGACAGAGACAGAGAGAGTGACAGAGATAGAGAGACAGAGACAGAGAGACAGCGAGAGAGACAGAGACAGAGACACACACACGCACACACACATATATATGCCGCCCTGGCAAAATAGTCGGACGTAATAAGACTGTTGACATTATCGACCTTCAGTTTACAAAAACCAATTTCTAGCCATAAACCCTTCATCTGTAAACTTTGAGTAGAGGCGTACATCTTCCACTTGTACCGCTTCCAGTCGCCGATGGACGTTATTGCAATGATCAATTGATCGCCGTTTGGAACTGACACTGCCGTCTCTTTCCAGGAAGTTTACAGAGAAAATGCTTCTGCTTCAAGACTGCATGTCTTGAAGCAGAAGCATTTTGTGGATTCGTGAAGTACCAGAGAAGTAAGCCACTGAGATTTCTTTGACTTTTTGTTGAAGGATTAAAGTATTGTAAATAATTTATAAATTTATTATCTTTCAGGAGCATTTGGTGATGTTATTGAGCCGTTTATAGAAAACAGTGTCGTGTCAGAAGATTCAAGGGGAAGATTCCGCTGCGTTTCCTCTCGATCTCCTACGAATTTTTCTTGGAGCTTGTGGCCAGTTGGAGGCCAACGAATTAGAACCATTGTTGCATCGGATGGTCTTTCAGAGGATTATCATAATTTTCAAACGTTCGAAGACTCAGAACACGGAAGTAATGAGTCTGCATTAATCATCATCATTCCTAACGCATATACAGCCGGAGTTTACACTTGCGATGAAGGTCAAAAGCAATCCGCTCAACTCATAGTCATCAGTAAGTATTTCCATTGTGGCCAGCATTGTACTGTAAAAATCTTTACTGTCTGGCACATTCTTGCCTGTACAATGTGTCTTCTTAGCACGTCACTCCATCTTTTGGAAAGTAAAAGCATCATTGGTTCTTCAAAAGTTATCGCCAGCTGGCGCTGTAAAGCAGCGATGTCACTGAATGACGCCACCTTGTGGTTCCAATGTGCACTACTAGCGACGTCACTTGGTCGATGCACGTGAGCCTGTTGATTGACGTAACTTAGTTGTGATGATGATGATGATGATGATAATTATTATTATTATTATTATTATTATTATTATTATTATTATTATTATTATTATTATTATTATTAAGGAGTTTTTATATAGCGCCCCTTCAAGGCAGTGCCGGATTAAGGCATAAGCCAGATAAGCCATGGCTTAGGGCCCCGCAAGGTTTTGGGGGCCCCGCAAGGTTTTGGAGAAATTAAAGCAAATTCCTAATTTTGTATAATTTTAAATAATTTAGCGCTAGTAAATTTTAGTTACTACTTACTGAATACTGACCATAGTTACAGATTCACACTCTCAGTCTGTACAGGGGCCCAAGCTACCGACGGCAGATGTCAGAGGTTAAATGCTGAAACTCTAGTATTTCCCACTCTGTGTCGACCATATTATTGAGTCATTGACACATTGTGGACACGGTGACCGGGCGCAAGATGGTGAAAATTCATTTCGAAATTACCTAAATTTCGTATAACTTGAACATAATCATAGGCGTCTACAGAAATGTTGGGTCAAAGAATTGTTTTTAGGGGTAAAAGTTTGAATTATTGGGACTGGAACTAACGAGGGTGTCAAAAGCAACCTGTCACCGTCATCACACTCAGTACTCGCTCCAGCGATTAGCGTCTGGCGCGGATCCAAATAGCCGCCAATGCTTTTGGAAGCATTTGAAACGAAATGGAGCCAGTTGTTAGCGTTCTGGGATCCGTTTTCAGCTATTTCTGAACGTTTATTTTAAACACAAAACCGTTAAAAGTTTCAATGTTTTTATAGAGGCCTATTTTAAATCTTTCAGGTTATCATGACTAGTTTGGATAAAAAATTCAACTGATAAAATTGTTAATAGCAGGGTAGTTCTTGAAGAACAGAATTCTGATGTCTCGAGTCGAGATTTGATCTTATGGGGCCTACGGCTGAATATAAGTAAGTAAGTAAGTATATTCTTTATTCAACCAATTGCATATCCGCACTTTGGTGTACATACATTTATACAGAGTACAACATTCTTATTATAAACGATCTGCGTGAGAGATTGTCCGCTTGTGGAATAAAACGGTCATGTAATCTCGGGCGCAAGGTGTAGGGGAGCGGCTTTTTGAGGGGGAGTAGCCCATGGAGTAGGCTACATGCACCGGGTTTCCTAGGACCGCAGAGAAGAGGCGTGAGTCAGCAGTGTCGCAAAGATTTTCAAACGATGGACTGTCCTCTGGCAGGTACCGCAGACGAATCAGACACCGCATCGCCGACTGAAGGCGGTTCTTTTCTTGTTGCCCTGCAAACCCCCACCAAGCCGGAGCAGCGTAGAGCATTCGGGCCACCGTTGTAGCACGAACCACATCGTCTAGCATAGGGCCTGAAAGACCATGCGCCACGAGGATGCGCAAGGCATACATAACTTATATAAGTTCACAAAGTCTGTTGCAACTCTTACGATGCTGTCCATACCTTGACCGTTCTTACCTGGCAGATTATGAAGCTCTGTAACGTTGTCCACAATGACTCCTTGTCTGAAAGACATCGAGTGCAGCTATCTCTTCCTGTAAAGCTGGTGAAGTTATAATGCGTCTGGTGTCTTCGTTTGTACTTTACGTCTTCTTGGCCTCTGCTGCATGACGATTAACTGAGAACTTCGGAAGAGTGTCGTCGCCAATCACCTAACCTTCAGCTGAAGTGACGGCATTTTATTATGTATTAATGTTTGTTGTTATACATTTAAAATCGCGCCTTTTAAGTATCTAGATATAATTGGAGTGAAACTATTCAATGAAATATTGTGTTGCATAGCTCATGAATCAGTGTGCAATTTTAATCCAAAACCAAATGAAACGCGTTCAAGTGACAAGATATCGCAATTGTCCTGCAGTATGAAATACGCTGCCAATGAGTCCTATGTTGTCGCCAATATGAAATGGTCAATCTATGGATCTTCAGAGAGTCTCAAAAGTCATATGGAGTCATCAACATTCGCCAATATCACAACAGCAACATCCACACTGAATATAACCAGGTCTGAGAACCTCACATGTGCTTCAATCTACGTATGTACCACGACATTCAGTCTGACGGATAATCTACCAAGTGGATTCGCTACGAAGGAACCAGAATACGCGAGAGCATGCTCTCCAAATGTTGATGCCTGTAAGTCATGCACGATTATTAGAAACGTTTATCATTCACGTCAATCGCATAGTCGATGCTCCTAATGTATACATTTAAGAAACTTATATTACTAGGATCAGCAATTAAGCAGTTACTTCAATTAATGCATCAGCTAAGTGTTTTGAATTGTGCTCTGTTTCATTGGTCATGATGGGGGATCAGACAGCAGCAAGATCTACATTCGCGTGGTTACTACTCTTTCTACAACACTACTAACTGGTGTGTCTATGTGCTCATGCGAGTAGACTAAGGCATACTTAAGTGATCTATAGCAACCAACAGAGTTCCTGACTGTTGCAGCGGCAGTCCATACCGTAACAGGAGGAATGTTTGTCGTATTGTTACTGTGAAATATATAGTTCTTAAGATTCTCTGTATCGATTTTTAGTCTTCTGAACCACTGTAAGCCTTAATTGTTATGTTATGTCATGTTATGTTAGACTTAATATGTCAAAGCTGTAATTGTGTTAATTTATCTGCTTTGTATTTTCTGATTTGACAGTTTTTGCTTTTAATCGGACATTTCAATGAGTAGGGCACAAGCAAATATTTTTACTCTTGTCAGTAAATTAGAGTAAATTGGTAGAAGCATTTAATGTAATGAAACTAACTTATTTGAGATTAATTTGGGCATTATTTGAAACTCAGTGGAAGAATGCACCCTGCCTAAGACTAGGATAGAATGTCCTGCATTGGGACATGTCCTGCCCTGGTTCCGCGACAACTCGTCTACCGACATTTCGTCTAACGACACTTCGTCTACGACAATTCGTCTAACGACATTTCGTCTACAAGTGTATCTGTATCCATTACAGCTAATCAACAGAGGCCGCTTTCTTATAGTTTCGCTAAAACGTGCTATATATTCTCATGAATCCAGCTTCTAATTACTGACAAGATTATTTTCACCAATCCAGCTTCTATTGAATGGAAACCTATTTTCATCCATGCATCTAGGTTGATTTCCAGCTTCTATTTACGGGAAAAATTATTTCGATCAATTCAGCTTCTATTTCAACACAGGAATGTTTTCATCAATCTCACTTCCATTTCGTGAAACAGTTTTTCATCAATCCAGCTTCCATTTTAAAGTGACAACATCAAATAACTTAGTAGACGAAATGTCGTTCGATGAAATGTCGCTCGACGAAGTGTCGTAGACGAAATGTCGTTCGACGAGTTGTCGTGACACCGTCCTGCGACGCCATACGCTCGTTTTGGTATCTAAGCTGTGGTTATATATTATAGCGTATGGCGTCGCCCAGCGAACGTATTTTGATGTGGAAAATGATCACGCGTCTTATCCCGCGAATTAAAAAGCTTTTGACAGATATACTGCAAATCTCCATTTTCCGGTTAAAACAGACTAAAACGTAAATTTTACTCGTACAGTCTCAGTCAATGCATTCAATATCTGGTGCTAATATAGCCTAAACTTTCTGTGAATTATTTAGGACAGGGTAAACCCGTAGTTTAGGTTGGTAAATTATTTTATTTCATCAAATTAAAATGGAAGCTGGATTAAGGAAAAAAATTGTTTCACTAACTCGAAGTGGGATTGATGAAACCATTTCTGTCTTTAAATAGAGGTTGGAGTTATCGAAATAATTCTTACCGTCAATAGAAGCTGGATTGATGAAATTAAGTTTTTGATGCAATAGATGCTAAAAATAATTGTTGCATTAAGTAGAAGCTGGACCCTTGAGAATAGTTCTTTGCTTAAACAAAAGTTCCATTGATGAAAAAAATTTTTGGTTAACTAGAAGTTGGATAATTTTTTTCCAGAAATGGAAGCTGGATTGATGCAAAAAATTCACGATGAAATGAAAGCGGGATTGATTGTAGTTATAATGGACATAGTTAGACTGCTTACTTACCAACGTCAAGTACGGCATTGAAGACATTCAAATAATTTACCAACCTAAACTACGGGATAACCTAGGTCACCGACCATTGATGGCCTGCATTGTGACATGTAGGCCTACTCATGGCCTGCATTGGGACGGTCTCAACACAGGCCATTCAGAGAAAATTAAACTCAATAGTTTTACTGTATATTTTATGACCTCAGTCGACGTATATCGTGTAACAACAATATATATATTGCAACTATTAACACCAATTTTATGCATTAAAATGAAAAAATTCACCCAAGGCAGGGCACACTCCCCTACTACTAATAAGTTTTAAATTCCTGGTGGATCTGAGGTGCCTAGAGGCAAAATAATTACAATTTCAAAATCAGTTGTTTGACCCAATGCTCCGAACTCAGTTTCCCAATGCAGGCCACTATGCAATGCAGGCCATAGTGGCCTACATTGGGACGATTTTTACCAGCGAGAAACATGCTACATTTTTATGGCTTATTCTGGCAATAAATTGTTGTGCACGAGACCAAAATTCTAAGACCAAGACCGAGACCAAGACCGCGGGGTCCAAGACCAAGACCGAGACCAAGACCGCGTGGTTCAAGACCAAGACCGAGACCAAGACCGCGTGGTTCAAGACCAAGACCGAGACCAAGACCGCGTGGTCCAAGACCGAGACCGAGACCAAGACCGCGTGGTCCAAGACCGAGACCAATACCACATCATCCCGGACCAAGATCTAAGACTCAAGACCATAAACGCAATTCTCAGTTGTAGTGTTACATATTCCCATAATTCAGATCAGATGCTTATTAGGCTATATTTATAGTTATAGTTTTTATCCCCAAGTTTTCGAGGTCTCATGAAGAGCACACTATTATAGCTAAAGACACTCTCGGTAGGTGCAGGTGTTGCGGAATACAAAAACTTTGCCAGTAGAGAAAAATTCCCCACCAAATACCTGATTTGCATCGTTTACCCGGCTACTGATTTTGCCTCGAGAAACTGCATCAGTGTAAGCTTAACTAGTTACTAAAGCACCAGAGGTCATGGTTAACTGTGCCTCAACGCTTTCTTGTCCCTTCTGATAATTAAGAAGCGAACAACGCGGTCCTCTCTCGCTTCGTCCTATATAGGCGGATCGTCGCATGAATTCGAAGCTATCTCAGAAGTCCCTGAATAACCGAAAATATCGACAACATTTAACAAAATTAATTAACACTCTAGTTTCCACCAAAGGCCAAACCAAAGACGCAAGACCAAGACCAAAGGCGAATGACCAAGACCAGACGCCCAAGACCAAGACCACACCTTTAAGACCAAGACCAAGACCAAGACCGCACCTTTAAAGACCAAGACCGAGACCAAGACCGGCACATTCGAGACCGAGACCAAGACCAAAACCGCATTTTTTCGGTCTCGAGTCGGTCTCGAGACCAAGACCGCGGTCTCGAGACCACATCACTGGCAATAATGTTGCAGTATATAATTATTACATTCGATTCATAAGACGTTGCTGTTTCTGAAAATGACAACAAAATACACGTACAACTAACACCAGTTATATGCATTAAAATGTTAAAATTGACCCAATGCAGGACACTCTTCGGGGCCGTCCATAAAGTACGTCACGCTCCAGGGGAGGGGGTTTAAGAAAGTGTGACAGCTTGTGACAGGGGGAGGGTCAGGCCATGTGTGACGTCACACATTTATTTATTTATTTTTAATTTATAATTTATTTTTATTTTTAGTAGAATTTCATAGCTTCCAAAATAATTTTCAAAAATTTTCTGAAACATTTTAATTAGTTTTATGTCAAAATAGCATGAAATGCATATCTCCTGCATGTGTTTTTCACGATTCCTCTCGCTAGGAGCGCTAGTAATAATGCTGTTAAGGAGCCTTGTTTATGTATTAGCCTTGCTTTCGGAAGTATTATTATTTCACTGTTCGAAAGTGTGACGTACTTTAGGGGGGTCCGAGTTTTGTGACAGTTTGTGACAGGGGGAGGGAGGGTAAAAATGGTCAAAAATAGCGTGACGTACTTTATGGACGGCCCCTTCCCTACATGTTAATATGTACGAATGTTTGTATACGTAATACATTTAAGGATCTAGATATAACCGGCAACTGCATGTAGTGAAACTCTCCAAACAAATATTGTGTTTCCTAGGTGAGGAAAAATATGAACCAACGTGCAATTTTGCTCCAGAACCAAACGAAATACGTCCACGTAACGAGATAACGGATTTGTCCTGCACTATAAAATACGTTGCCAATTCGTATTATGTTTTCTCCAATATGAAATGGTCAATTGATGGATCTTCAGAGAGTCTCAAAAGTTCAACATCCGCGAATATAACAACAGGAACATCCACCCTGAATATGACAAGGTCTGAGAACCTCACGTGTGCTTCAATCTTCAGATGTACCACGACATTCAGTCTGACGGATAAACTACCAGTTGGATTGACAGGGGAACAACCAGAATACGCTACAGCATGCTCTCTAAGTGTTCCAAATGCTTCTGCCTGTAAGTCATGCACGACGTTAGAAATGTTTATCATTCACATCAATTACCTGACACTTCTTGTGATTCTCCTAATTATGTGAATTACGGATACTTATGTTACTACTATCAGCAATTTAGCTAATTCAATTAATACAGCAGCTAGGTGTTTTGAATTGTGCTAGGTATCATTGGCGAATGGTAGAGATCCGATGTCTGCAAAATCTACACGTTGTGGAATCATAACAATGCGCTCTCTAATGTGGCAATAAACAAAAGAGAAGTGATCATCCATCCTCGGGATTGTGAGATTACCTCACATTTCGCGTGGCTTATGCTTTTCCCTACAAGACTACCAGCAGTGTAGCAATAGACACCCTATTTGCAGTCTCCAAAAAGTAGGTCACCCAGTCTCCATGCCTGTAGTCCACGGTGTGTGTGGTTTATAGCTGCCGACAGATTTCCTGCCTGTTGCAGCGGAAGTCCATATATATAGCGTAACAGGAATGTTGTCATTCTGCTACTGTGAAATAGTTCTTAAGATACCGTTTATCGATTATTTTATCAACTGCTTTGATGTTTTCATGCAAAAATTAATGTAATTATAAAACTGGCGAATTTGTAACACTAATTTTTCATTAATCTAAATAGAATTTAATTTTTTTTTACTCTTGTCCAAAAACATGCTTGCTTATTTAGTACACTTTTGGTTTCTGATTTTAATGAACAGTGGTAAGTTAATAATTACACTGCTTATGCATAATTTAATATGGCCATATCCGATAGCACACCAACAAGCAAATGCATTGTAGGAGAACTGAAAAAGTTCAAACCAGTCCCCCACTGTCAAATTTGTGAAAGGTTCGCCACACCGTCAAATATTAATCTTTCAAGGAAAGAAATCACAGAAATCATACACCGCATTTGAGGATGATGATCATAATTATGACTGTAACAACTATATTTTTGTCAGGCATACTGAACTTGCTAGCAACCATAGGGGATGTTAGTGCTTATTACAGGGTCTTTGGTAATATTAATACGAGTCTTGGTGCTGAAAGGAATCACAAAGGGGGAACATCAGGGGGGCGTTAACACGTATTTACCATAGGTATCAGGGAAGACACAGAGGGCAAATAAAGGGAGATATAAAAGGAGAAACAGGGGTACACATGGGGGGACATTGTACCCAATGACCCAACCTAAAGAGGGGACATCGCACTCAGTGAACCCGGGGGAGGACATAGCACTCAGTGACCCGACAAAAGAGGGAGCATTTACATAGACTTGCTCCACAATTCCGCTACAGAACCTCCTCCTCTAAGAAAAGATAATGTCCTCATTTTCGAGGACCTACCTCATGTAATTCTCCACGTTTCCCTGGTCCACCCGATCAAATAATGTCTATATAACAGCTGAAGCGTGCATCAATGGAAGGCTTAACTATCCGAGCCTTCTAACATCAGCCTCTCTATCCCCAGCATCTATCGGTCAATGTATAATCACAAATCAACGTTAAACGAAGCATTCTCTGAAAGAAATTTGTTGGGATGAGTCAATTGGCATTTGCTACCGATTTCCGATTCCAGATAGTTAGCCTGCTATTTTCACCGATTCCGATCTGAATAGTAACTGTTAATAAAACAGAAGTGAAAACAAAATCTTGTATATTCTCGCTAGATTTAATTCCAATGAGAGTATATGACTAAACAATTTAAAAGAAATTAACATTTGAAAGTTTGAAACCGCGTGGCATAAGAAAAAAGCCTGACTGTCCGCCATTTTGTTGACACGTCTAGTAACAAAGTTATTTATACGGACTTTCAATTAATTAAAGATTAAAGATTACCGCATTGCTCCTCCATAGGTGGCTTAGGATCCAAAAGCCACCTCTCTGTCCGGTTCTTAATCATTTTTGACATGCTGCGTCTTTACCTGCCCTATGTGGTTGGGCGAGTATAGAGGGAGCAAAGTCGAACAAGGCCCTCCACGCCATCATGGACTGCGGGCTTTTTACATAAATAGCCTATGTCAGTTAGGGTCGAGGTAAGGGCCTGAGCACAAGCCGGGCGTGCCCCTTTGCATACATGTATATGTTTGAGGAGCGGCTCTCGGGCTTCTGGATGTGTCATACCCGCGTCCAAATCTTTAGCAGGGTCCGGTCCAATCGGAGCGGGCTGTGTCATTGAACTCACGCGCCCAAAATTATGGACAACTATGTAATTCCATTAAAATGGAGAACACAGTGCCCGCGAGGAAGGTTCATACAAACCAAAAGACTGAAAAAAACTGAACGAATTAAGGTTAAAATCTCGTGCGTAAGAAACAAGCGTGCATCACTGACAGACGAGGCCATTCCAGACATTTATTCCAGACAACTACTATTATTATTATTATTATTATTATTATTATTATTATTATTATTATTATTATTATTATTATTATTATTATTATTATTATTACTACTACTACTACTACTACTACTACTACTACTACTACTACTACTACTACTACTACTACTACTACTACTACTACTACTACTACTACTACTACTACTACTACTACTACTACTACTACTACTACTACTACTACTACTACTACTACTACCTGCATTGGGATTAATGATTGTTTCAAGAACTGCTGTGTTTTCACATTCACTCAGAAATGTAATGACTATAATACAGAAATAAGGGCCTAACTTTATATAAGCTTTAGGGCTCCTTTGTGCTCGACTTTGAAATTACGCCTGTTATTGACATGTGATCAGTGGTACAATAAAGAAGAGAGAGAGAACTTAATATGTCAAAACTGTAATTGTGTTAATTTATCTCTTTCTGATTTCACAATTTTTGTTTTTTAATTTGACATTTTAATGAATCGGTCATAAACATAATATTTTTACTCTTTCTAATAAGTTATAATAAATTGGTATCAGCATTTAAGATGTGTAATTATCTTATTTCCATATGCAGATTAATTTGGTTATAGGCTAATTTGACACTCAGTGGAAGAATGCATCCTGCCTAGGTCTACCTTACATAATTATGTATGAATGTTTGTATACGTTATACACTTAAAATCGCGTCTTTCAAATAACTATCTATAATTATTGCATGGAGTCAAACTGTTTAATACAATATTATGTTTCATAGGTGATACCTATCAACCAGTGTGCAATTTTGCTCCAGAACCAAATGAAGGACGTCCGCGTGACGAGATATCGGAATTGTACTGCACTCTGAAATACGCTGCCAATGAGTCCTATGTTGTCGCCGATATGAAATGGTCAATCGATAGATCTTCAGAGAGTCTCAACAGTTCAATGGAGAATTCAACATCCGCGAATATCACAACCACAACATCCACACTGGATATAACAAGGATTGGGAACCTCACGTGTGCTTCAATCTTTAGATGTACCACGACATTCAGTCTGAGGGATAAACTACCAATTGTATTCGCATGGAACAAACCAAGCTTCGCTAGAGCATGCTCTCTAAGTGTTCCAAATTCTGCTGCCTGTAAGTCATGCACGATATTAGAAACGTTTATCATTTACGTCAATGGTGAAATCAATAAATATATAAATATATATATAGGCCTAATACGAATACTTAATAACATAAGTAATTATATAAATTACGGATACTTATGTTATTACGATCAGCAATTAAGCAACTAATTCAATTAATACAGCAGCCAAGTGTCTTGAATTGTGCAGTGTTTTCATTATCCAATGATTGGGTATCAGATATCTGCAAAATCTACACATTGTCGAATCATTACAATA